>JASDQU010361057.1:0-11773 GCA_032191745.1 Picea mariana | reverse complement strand
TCCATATGTTGTATGATTGGTTGATGACACATGAAGAAATCTTAATAATTATTTAAAAGGCATAAAATTGTTTAAGCTTATGAACAACTGATTCACCCCCCCTCTCAGTTGTTCTAGTATTTCCAACAAGGCTGGCTTATTGATGTATATTTAGTGTTGATTTAGATGGCACCTTATGGCATTGTGGATGCAATATCGATGGTTTTAGTTATCGCTTCTTGCGTAGTGGTTAGTATGTAGTGAATGATTGTCATAGATTTTAGTTTTTACGCATTTGGGGATTTATGTATTAGATGGTGGATCTAGATATTTAGTTTTTATCTAGTTATTTTTAATGATGGCTTTAAACTTACTTATTCTGGCGCCCATGAAAATTTAGGTATTGAATGACGTATTGCCTAATGTTGAGACTTTGCGCGCAATGGAATGATTAATGTAATGTAATGCTTAATGTTAATGCTTAGGGTAAGGTTAATGTTAATGTTATTTTGTTTTATGGTAATGATAGTGTAATGAAACGTTTAATGTTAATGCTAATGGTTATGGAACTGTTAATGTGGATGTTGTTATCGTTTTATGGTAAAGTTAAGGTAATTGTTATAGATAACATATCAGATGTAATGTGATGGTCATTTTTGTAGTTATTGTAAAATAAAATGAAAAAAAAAATGGTTGTTATTTCGTGGTAGTGATGATGAAGTTAATTGTCATTGATAGCAGATAAATATTATGTCCTAAACTAAGTCCAATAAGATATTATGATTTAGTAAATGGGAATTTGCAATTAATTGACTTGCGCCTCCATAGAGGAGGCGGTTTTCTTTTACTATTGTTGTACTTGGATGTATACATTTTATTGCTTGGTCTGCTTGTGTCGGGCGGGATGTAGACACCTCCATGTTCCTCATAACTGTCGCCAGCCCTGAGACCTTAAATGGTTAAAATCGATGGGAACCTGGGCTTGAGCGTTTCTTATGTCTCTTGGAGGTCCTAACCATTGCAGGGTAGGACGGGCGAGTAGTCAGTCTTTTTATTTGGTCGGTTGATTGTTGTTCTTACTGGCAGATGTTGATGTGTGTCTTAGATCTTTATGTTGATATCGCAGTTGCATGCGTCATGATGTGTCATCCAGTGGCAGCGCAGAGTATAATGTCTTGTTACCCTTGTACACATGCACACACGCAAAAAAAAATATTGCACTTGTTATAAGAGGTTGTTGGCGTAACGAGGAGGTTCGTTACATATGGTATCAGAGCGGGTTCGACCCGCGACTTGGGATCGCTACGGCTTTCGTTGACCTGATTTGATTATACTATTGTTGATCGAGTTGATTTTGTATGTGTAGGTAATCATGGTTAGAGGACGCGACGGAGGCAGACGACGGGGTGCTAGGGGAGGAGGCGCGATGCCTCTAGTAGCATCCACGCCTGAGGGGTCTAACACCCAGTAGAGATGAGCAGGTTCTCGGACAAGAGCAGATAGCAGATGGCGACGTAGTCGGGATGATGAGATCCTTTCAGCGCATGTCCGAGGCACTGATCAGTCGTTTGGACAGAGATGAGGCCAGAGCGCTGGCGCCTGCTGAGGTTCCGTTGCGCACACCGGCCGTTACTGGTAGCATTCACCGTGAACTCGAGAAGGTCAAATTTCCCGAGTTCTCTGGTGCCCTGAACGGCGCAGCTGCCGAGGCATGGTTGGAGAACATGGCGATGTGCTTCGCACTTCGTGATTATACTTCCAACATGAAGGTCCGCATGGCGATCTTTCAACTGAAGGAGAGCGCTCTTTTATGGTGTAAGACGCTCCTACCGCAGCTGAACATGGTCGTTGAAGACGTTTCATGGGAACTGTTCAAGGAACGGTTCCGAGAGAGGTACATTTCAGAGGAATTCATCGAGTGTCAGCTCAATGAGTTCAATGCCTTACGACAGGGAGGTCGTACGGTGCCTGAGTACGAGGCCTGTTTTATGGAGCTGCTCCAGTACACTCCGCACCTTAACACTGAAAAACTTAAGGTCAACAGGTTCGTGTTCGGCCTTAACGGAAGCCTGCATGCAAATGTCAGGATTTTGATGCCTCAAACTTTGCATGATGCCATCCAGAAGGCCCTCATAGCAGAGGAGGATCTTATCAGTGGGGGTCAGACCAGGACTCCAGCGAGACCAGCAGGGCAGGTTTCATCTGGAACACAGTAACACCAGACACCAGCGAGACATACGTCGGGATATCGTGGCTTCCAGAGGGGATCCACTTTCACCACACCCCGACAACCGCCGCCTTAGCAGCGAACACCTTATCGGGGACCACAGCATCAGTAGCAGTGTCGCCCGCAGCAGCAGCAGTTTAGGCCTGTTCAGCAGAACAAACCAGGGTTCCAGGCCGGTGGGCCGTCATCTTCTACTTCGGGCACCAGGACTACTGGGCCGAAGAAGAGGTGTTGGACATGTGGGGAGCCACACTACCAGCGCGACTGTCCTGTGGAGAGGACCAGAGCATCCGGATGAGCCGGACCCACTACCATGGTAGATATGGGCAAGGCCCATTGGATTCATGAAGCAGTGAATAACCGCTAGGTAGAGCATCAGTCGACTGTGCTCGAGACGACAGGTACTGTCGCTGACCAGACCCTTATTATTTTGATTGATCCTGGTGCTACCGAGAGTTTCATTTCTGGTGCAGCACTAAAAAGGATTAAGGTAAAGGCAGCCGAACATGACGAGTTTAGCTTCGTAGAGATGGATTCGATAGCCAAACAGAAGGTTGGAGGAAAGGTTACGGGCTGTGCCCTTAACCTGGGAGAGTTTGTCATGCGGGCCAACTTGTACGTCATGATCTTAGGATCTTATGACATCGTGATTGGTATAGATTGGTTGGAATCGCATGAGGCGATACTCAACTGTAAGACAAAACGATTGAGCTTGGTTGATGACGAGGGATAGAGACGTGTGATTGTAGGACGGAACCAGGGAGTTTCCCTGAGGTTCATCTCTTCCTTGCAACTTCGGAAGAGCATGCGCAAGGGGTGCAAGCTTTATGCGATCCTTGCGCTAAACGAGAAGGGAGTAGCAGAAGATCTAGAACACCTTCCAGTGGTGAGAGAGTTTGCGTACGACGTATCAGGCACCTGACATAGCTAGAGTTTTCATCAGTGAGATTGTGAGGCTACATGGCGTGCCTAAGAGGATTATATCGGATCAAGGATTGATGTTTACTGGATGATTTTGGACGAGTTTCCAACAGGGCTTGGGAACCCAACTTAACTTTAGTACTGCGTGTCACCCACAGACTAACAGACAGAATGAGCGAACGAACCAAACCTTGGAGGACATGTTGCGCATGTACGTAATGGACCAACAAAAGCATTGGGAAGAATTCTTGCCACTAGTGGAGTTCACTTACAACAACAGTTACCAGAGCACCATTAAGATGGCGCCTTTCGAGTTTCTTTATGGGCGACCGTGTCGGACGCCCTTGAGTTGGATCGGCTTGAGGATAGGGTCCTGGTAGGACCAGAAGCGATCCAAGAAATGGAAGGGCAAATGCNGCAGGATAGACAGAAGATTTATGTCGATGCACACTAAGTCGACCGTAGTTACGAGGTCGACGATCGAGTCTTCTTCCGGGTTAAACCACATAAGAGTTCAATCAAGTTTGGAAAGGGAGCTAAACTCACTCCTAGGTTCATGGGACCTTTCGAGATTGTGGAGAGAAAGGGGCCCGTGGCCTATCGACTAGCTTTGCTTGATTCTTTGAGGCGTATGCACGATGTTTTTCATGTATCCGTTTTGAGACATTATATTAGTGATCCTACACATGTGATTGATATGAGTTTGTTATGGGTATCGGACGAGAGAGAGCTCACAGTTGAGCTAGTCCGCATCTTAGATAATCGCATTCGATAGTTACGACGTCGAACGATAGATTAGGTCAAGGTCCAGTGGGACAATTATAGTCCGCACTCGGCGACCTAGGAGGACGCATATGATATGTGCCAACAGTTTCCATTTTTGTTTGATTGATAGACTTATGATACCGTGATACACTTATTTCGTCATTTATACTATGAAACTTCGGGACGAAGTTTAGACCAAGAGGGGGTGTATATAACATCCCGCTCTAACGCACTGAGAAAACTTGTTCTTTGAGGACACTTTCTCGCAAGTGATCTGGACTATTATGATATTAAAACATTTGTCCTTGATTATGATGCGTTATGTTAGATGACATGATGTTTTACTGCTTTGACATAGACAGGTGCTATTGACTCAGTTTTACTGATTGTGCAGGGTTTTGGACCTTGAGGATGCAGAGGCATCGACGAAACCCCTTGGACTCCGGATCGAGTCAGGGAGTGTGCTATTGGGGTTGATTGTTTATTGTGATTTTAGTACATTTGATTTGATGATATGATGTGGACATATTCTGACACGATTGTTGATGATGCAGCTTGATGATAGCTTGCCGAACAGACTCACATATGGAGTAAAGGGGCCACACACGACTACCAGAGAGGTTGAGGGAGAAGTGTGGACAGCAGCCCTGCCACAACCTACTAGCACTCCCGCCGTGGCTCGAACTGTAGGTTAACGATTACCTAGTTCGAGAGGACCCACGATGTCGTGAGGGAAGACTGCGACAGTCGCTCACGATGATTCTAAAGGGCGCGCAATATGGTGGGGGACTTATTCCTTAGAGCCCTTAGTCTCCCACAAGTTCACCTGGCGAAGTGTTGACTCCAGGGGTTATTGAGGTCTACCAATCAGTCAAGAAGCAAGTGGCACCCTTGGAGCACGTGGTGCATCCTGAATGGAACATCGCACAAAAGAAACAAAAGAAGCGAGTGGCACCCTTGGAGCACATGATGCATCTTGAAGGGCACGTCGTGCAAAGGAAACACTAGAGGCAAGTGGCACCCTTGGAGCACGTAGTGCATCCTGAAGGGCACGTCGCGTTGATGATGTTAAAGGAATGAACCTAGGTGGCCCTAAGACTAATATCTCATAAGAAATTTTAAAACAACTCCACTAATTAAAATGTCGCCTAGTTCAGAATCTAAGTCCTAAGTCTAAAACTTCTCTAGGGGTAAAATTTTGTCTACCCGTAGGAAATTATCTCTCTAAAAATAAAATAATAAAGTTTAAAATAAAAACCACTTAAGTGAAAATGGTAGACTTCATAAATGTTTTTGGTAAAATGAAGAGAGTAAGAACTTAAATAAAATATGTGAAAAAAAAATGGGGGGGTAAAGAAGAGTTTAATTTTTAACTTGTGAAAGTATAAAAAGATATCAAATTAATAATAAAAGGAAAAGATTAAATAGCGCAACTGTCATTTTGGCTCTAATAAAAAGGGGAAAGAAGGCAATAATAAAAATTAGGAAACTAAGGAATGGAGGAAACATAATAAGGGAAGGAAAGGAACTTATGGTAAAAAGCGAGGTCAACTTAGTAACGAATCTGCAATAGAGAACCTTATAAATTGAACTAAATTAGCAACATCATTTTAGGGAAAGTATTTAAAACCTGTAAGGGAATCTAAGGACACCTAGGAGTAAAAATAGGAGTAACACTAGGTGGATGAGGGAAATAAGACAATTTAATAAATTAAAGAGAACAGTTAATGGAGAAATGTGGGGAATGAATGACACTTGTACGATAGAGAATTTTCAGAAGATTCTCATTAAAACTTAAATTAAAAGAGATTTAGGGAAAGTTTGGAAGTTCTAAAACTCTATAAAAGAGAGGGAGGAGGAGGAGGAGGAAGTAAGGGATCGGTTGTTAGTGTAATGTTACGCTGCCAGATTTGTGACTTGACTGATTACTTGTGGGGAGTTGGGATTTCCCAGCTTGGATAGGAGTGGTAGCTCGGCCTTACGAGGCGAGCTGGGAGCTAGACGTACCATATGGATAGTGTGTGGCCCATTTGCGGCTCGGGGGGCTAAGGGGGAAGCAGAGTACCCCTAGCAATTGGCTGGGAGGTACCGGTGAGGTCTCGACGGTCGACGAGCGGGAGCTGGAGCGCGCAGACGTCATTCGAAGCAGGCGAAAGGAAACGATATGATTTGTATTTGTAGAGTAGAATGCATTAGGAACTTATGCTTGAGTTGTATGATGATTATAATGGGCGAATTTTGTCTTAAGCTTTTGTCGTTCGATTGATTGCCTAAAAATTATTTTGGTCAGCGTTCTGGTCTGAGTTTTACTGTTCCTTGGTTGGATCTTTAAGTTTCGGCGTTACTCTTCGCGTTGTATTTTTCCTGGATGTGGTATATTCACATTAAAAAATTTTGCTGCATATTTTTACAGTCATTGACATTCGTTGATATAGTTATGATGCCTGGTTGTTGTTTTTTTTACATGGATGTATTGCAAGTAGTAAATTCATGCAGTAATAACATAACATGTACTTCTGTCATTTACATAGATAATCAGAAAATTTACTGTCGTAAGAAAAAAAAAATATTAACTCTAATCTGTGTTTAGCTCTCATGGAATTGACTTGTTTTCATTACTCCAGCATTGGTAATTATATGAAAGATGTAACATATTGCCCCTGCCATTATGGATATGTAGTAGATGTAGAATATCACCTCTGTGATGGTCATGATGTAACAGATGTAAAATGGATCCTCTGCGTTGTTTTTTTTATTGATGGATAATAATATCCTGCATTATGCATCGAATGTGAAGTTATTTACTATAATTTTATCAAATGTGAAGGAGAGATAGCGAAGGTTTTACATGCAGTAAATTATGTCCAATTTGTTTACTGTAATTTATGTTTATTAGACATCTAATACTATTCCAGTAAAAGCGAATTTTTATACAATAGACAACCATTTGATTGGAGAAATTAAAACACAGTGCCCTCTGCTCACGAATTCTTTTACCCCTGGCTCCATTGAAACATGATTTCAACTGTGTGATTTCTTCTTGGCGTTTAGCAAGGCGGGTGGACTGTGCAAATGTTTGTCACGGTTTGGTTTAAATTTCATGTGGCAGTGTGCGGTGGCTCACCATGAATTTTAGAGGAGGAGTCTTCTCTGTGTAGGGTTTTGATTGGTTGGTAGTGAGGTCGTTCTTATTCCCCTCACTAAGGTTCAATCCCTCTTGAACATGTTCATCCCTGGTGGCCTCGTGGGCGGGTGCGACCTGTTTGGGTGGGGCGTTTATTGTGGTTTCATCCAAGTGTGAGCCTAGGGGTGATTACAGTGGAATCGATACCCAAAAAAACTGGAACCCTTGCCATTGAAACTTGACTGGTGTAGCGTTGTGAATGCCCACGAGGGTCCATTTGCCCGTGTAAACATTTGCCTGTGTAAACGATTGCTGGTAGCAGGAATTTCGTTCTTGTAATCTGCGTTTTTTTTTTTTTTACTAGCTGGAAGTCTCCTGCCTTCCTTCGTAGTGGTCGTTTTCCTTTTGGCTGTTAACCATTAATTGCCCAGAACTCTGATATTCAATTTGGTAACTACGATACCACTTGTCAACGGAATCCTTAATTGCCCATAATTCTGATACGTAATTTTGGTAACTCTGATTTTGCACAGCAACAAAGCAGCTACACTATTGACCAGTCAAGGGCGGATCAACTAATGAAATGTTGATTGCTTTACATTGATAGCCTTTCCTTAATCCCTGAACAGTGTCAAGCCGACTCCATTTATAACAATAAATAACATTAATTGCCTTGATTAGCTTGACAAGACACTTAGTCATAACTGTAAGATAACATTTAAAATGGCATTAAAACTTGCTTTAAAAAGACATTTATTGACCTCAACCCTCTTTTAATTTAGACAACAAATGCAATTTAATCGCCAACAATTTTTATGTGATGGACAACATGATGTAGTTAATAATGTCGAGAGGTTGTGACCTGTGATTTTTAAGGAGGTTGATTTCTATTGTTGCGTTCATAACAAATACATTGATGTGGTTAGCATCTTTACATACTTTTATGTGTTGGATTAGATTAGTCAATTGATTGCCAGGTTGGATAAAAGTTTTTGCTAAATTAACTGCATTTAATGTCTAGTTGACTAATGGCTAAAAGTATAAAATTTGTCAAGCTAGTTAGACTATAATTGATGTTAACTATATTTTTAACCATGTCAAAGTTCAGGCTGTCTTATTGATGTATATTTAGTGTTGATTTAGATGGCACCTTATGGCATTGTGGATGCAATATCGATGGTTTTAGTTATCTCTTCTTGCGCAGTGGTTAGTATGTAGTGAATGATTGTCATAGATTTTAGTTTTTACGCATTTGGGGATTTATGTAGTAGATGGTGGATCTAGATATTTAGTTTTTATCTAGTTATTTTTAATGATGGCTTTAAACTTACTTATTCTGGCGCCCATGGAAATTTAGGTATTGAATGACGTATTGCCTGATGTTGAGACTTTGCGCGCAATGGAATGATTAATGTGATGTAATGCTTAATGTTAATGCTTAGGGTAGGGTTAATGTTAATGTTATTTTGTTTTATGGTAATGATAGTGTAATGAAACGTTTAATGTTAATGCTAATGGTTATGGAACTGTTAATGTGGATGTTGTTATCGTTTTATGGTAAAGTTGAGGTAATTGTTATAGATAGCATATCAGATGTAATGTGATGGTCATTTTTGTAGTTATTGTAAAATAAAATGAAAAAAAAAAATGGTTGTTATTTCGTGGTAGTGATGATGAAGTTAATTGTCATTGATAGCAGATAAATATCATGTCCTGAACTAAGTCCAATAAGTTATTATGATTTAGTAAATGGGAGTTTGCAATTAATTGACTTGCGCCTCCGTAGAGGAGGTGGTTGTTCTTTTACTATTGTTGTACTTGGATGTATACATTTTATTGCTTGGTTTGCTTGTGTCGGGCGCGATGTAGACACCTCCATGTTCCTCATAACAGTCGCCAGCCCTGAGACCTTAAATGGTTAAAATCGATGGGAACCTGGGCTTGAGCGTTGTTTATGTGTCTTGGAGGTCCTAACCATTGCAGGGTAGGACGGGCGGGTAGTCAGTCTTTTTATTTGGTCGGTTGATTGTTGTTCTTACTGGCAGATGTTGATGTGTGTCTTATATCTTTATGTTGATATCGCAGTTGCATGCGTCATGATACGTCGTCCAGTGGCGACGCAGAGTATAATGTCTTGTTACCCTTGTACACACGCACACACGCAAAAAAAAAAATTGCACTTGTTTTAAGAGGTTGTTGGTGTAACGAGGAGGTTCGTTACACTTGAACCCACGTGCTTTCAAGTCCTTTGGTGTGATTCTTGTCCTCTTAACCATAGCATAATCATTCACCTTTTTTGTCTCCTGTAAAAGTTACAACATTATTAATAAATATCCAAATTGATATTACTATAATAAAAATGTGAGTATAGGGTATAGAACTTACCTCTCCTAATTTTTCTTCAAGTGGAGGTGAAAATTGTACTGGTTGAAGATAATGTGGTTTATGGTGGATTTCGAAAAAAGGTGTTGCATTCCCACCATCATTTGTGTGCAAACGGGATTTTGGAGATGTATATGTTTTATTCTAAACATAAAATTAAAAGAAGATGTAAGTATGAAACTCAAACATAATTAAATGTAAAATTTTGTGAATGATTATATAAAAGTATAAATACATGAAAACTTACTTTGCATTGCCACATTGAATGTAAAGATGGTTGTAGCATTTGGTTTGTTTCGTTTACATTCTTTTCAATATTTTGACCATCTTTTGGGGTTTGTAATGATTGTAATAGTTCCTTGGAAAACACATGCACCATAAATGCACATTAATGTATAGATTAAAAAAAAATAAAATCTATATAATCAATCACAAATCACAAAAGAAAATTAAAAGAAAATAGAATATTGATTTTAGTGTTTTTATGAAATAGGTTGTATTGAAGCAAAAATTACTTTCCTGAAAATACCTTGAAATCTAGGTGAACGTCGTAATGGTTGACAACTTGATGCTCGTTAGATATCCAAGTTAGTTGAACTATATTCAGCAACAAAACTATGCAGTGATCTCTTTGAGGAATTTTGTTGCTCACGCTAGGCATATCAATAACAATGGAGAATCAATATACAATTGATAATAAAAATAAATACCATCTAATGTTCAAATGTCTTGAAAACAATGCATGCAAAAAAATTGACTCAACTGTGTACTCATTGTTATTACTAGTTTCCCCAGAGTTTAATATATGGGTATGCGCATTCAACTCTTCTTCCCCTACATCATTAGAAGACCCTGTTCTTTCTTTTTGTTGTAAAGCAATATCTATGCGTGTAGATGTGCCCATACGTCTACGAGGTAAACTTTGATCCCAACAATTCATTTTTTCATGAATTGTTTTCTTTGAATCATCATTGAGCTGATCAAACGTAGCAACTGACTACGAAAATGAGTTTCCATGAATTTAGTCAATAATAATTAATTTATATTATTAAAAAAACACACAATTACAAATGTCAATAAATACTTACAGCAGAAATAATTTATTCATTGACAAATCTTTTATATGTTTGCTTTCATGCACGACACAACCTTGCATCTACATCATATTGAATTTTTTCATTCAGTCTTTTAACCTTACTTGGTGATTTCGTTGCACGTTTAACATTTTCATGTCTTACTCGACCTCTTGGGCGTGGGGGAATTGGAGGGAGATTGTGTTTCATCGCACGATGGTGATTAAGGCCAGATAGTTTTGATATGGTCAAGATATTGACACAATCACCAACCAAACAATAAAATACTTGTTTGGTGCCTTTGATAACTACATCCCATTCATGTCTATATTCTATCATTTTCTCAATTCCCTATAAATGAATATGTAAACAACAATGATGTTAGAATGACTATAAAAACACCTTTAAATAAGAAGCAATTATTCCATATGCCTATCTATTCTATAAATTAGATCTACGCTTGTGTGTGCTAATAAAGACATTTATACATGCAACATAGGTTGTGATGTCTCCTCTATGCCTTATAATGATTTTCATGTTAACACCAAGATTCGGAGTTAAAAACAATCACCACATCATCTCATAAATTAGTCATAATAACGAAAAAGAAAAAGAAAAAGATTAAAATATTTTTATTTTAATTATATGTTTAATATGATTTTTAAGTTTATTATGTAAATTTTCAATAGATTTCTATTCTAATTATATGTTTAATATGATTTTTAAGCTTATTATGTAAATTTTCAATAGATTTCTATGGTTTATGTTATTAACTTTTTAAGTTTATTATGCAAATTTCTAATAGATTTTTACAATTTATATCATTAATCTTCTAAGTTTATTATGTAAATTTCCAATAGATTTTTATGGTATCATTAACCTTAGTAATCAATATTTATATCTTAAGTCATTAACCTTTGTGGCCAATACTTATACTTAGAACTATGAATTATGTTCATAAAAAAATCATGTGAATTATCTTGGTCTAGTAACTTTATGGTTTTCTCAAAAAATAAATTGTTATCAAAGCTATGTTTACTTGTTATCAATTATTTTTTGTAATGCAAAGTATTTCTTTATTTAAATCCACTAATTCAAAGTATTAATTCCATCCAACTTTTTTATGCCTACTTTTGGAAGCTGAAGCCCCTTTGGGAGACCATCCTAGCATCCTTGAAATAACTAATATTATTGACATTTGTATTTTTGTCAAATCAAAGTTTAAATTGTAAATTAATATTATATTGAATTATATATACATAGTTACTTTTGTAAATTGTGTTTACATATAAGTAATATATT
>JASDQU010361056.1:0-11773 GCA_032191745.1 Picea mariana | reverse complement strand
ATAGCAGTAAGAGAGATATGGGAAAACAACAATGCAACAACAAGAAGCATGAAAAGGGTATAAAATTCATAGGAAACCAATAAGAAACAATAAAAAAATTTGGGAACCCCCATGGGATATGTCGAGAATATAGACGAAGAGAGAATAATGAGGCTCAACTTGAAGTCATGGTGGGGCTAAAGGAGGGCTCCCAGGCCTATGGGAAATCACAATATGGGCACCAAATGGAAGTTCAGGAGCTAAATAGGGCACCCATGGAGGGTAGGAAGTACTAAACCAATTATGACATGCAAAAAGAGTGGTTAATATTGCAAACAATCGAGAGAGAACCTAAGGCATAGTGCTAGTAGTATGGATGGTTAATAATGTAAGGAGGGAAATGAAGGGAGAAACATATTCGTATATGCTAGTTTGAATAACACACACCTAAATTTTTTTGGACATCATCATATTCTTAAAAAAGTCCCTAGAATCTTGTCAACACATCTAAACTAGATTCCAGGGGTCAAAATGCACAGTGAAATCTCAGAAGAAGAAAATATTTTTGGATTTTTTGGATATGATATATGTAAAAACAAATCACTCACACTACACACCTATGTACCAGACACTACACATTCTAATTATTCAGGTGAAGTAGATCCCATTGCTAGGCTCTGACCAAGGATCCTTTTCATATTCGATGAACTCATGAGTTGATGTTGGAATCATATGGCTGACCATGTCGGGGCCATGCCACATAGTAAAAAATATATGTGGATGAAGATACTCATTGTGAGTAGTATCATGAGCTAGGGAATCTCCTTGATGGGATCCATCAAGATGTAAATGTGGTATGAAACATGAATCTTTGATGTGATGGGAAGAAAAATATTCAGTGGAAAGTTACAAAAAAGGAATCCTAGGAAGAAAAGGGTCAAGAATAAGAGATCTACTGGGTTCCCCAATAAATTCCCCCAGTTGTGGATCAAGACCCATCATGCTAACTCTCACTATTTCTGAATCAGAAAAAGATGATGGATGTGTCATCTCATCCTTTGGAACCTTCTAAAGGAAACTCAAAATCTAGGATGTCATGTGAATCTTGAGAGTCAACAACCTGTATGGATGGAGTAGGTGGATCACACTCCATATGAGGATGGATTTGTTGACCAGTATCAATGGATGCTTATGGGATTGTCGGATCAAAAATATAAACCATGGTGGGTGGCATAGATGATCCATATGATTCAACCTTCATGGGAGGTGGTACCACCCAAGGATCAAAAGAACCAAGGGATACACTAGTAAATGATGAAATCATGTTGATAGGAGAAATGGTTGTAGTAGAAGATGGTGGGGGAATGGGAAATATTCCCATAACTGAAGGATATTTGAACATCTCCACACCAACATTCATATAAGATTGTGTGGTATCACCAAAAAAGGGTGCATTATACCCCGTATTGGATCCAAGGTCTCAGGTGCAGAAATAATTTGATTAATTGTCACTATTTTCCCTCGATGAAGGAAGTGAAACACCCTAGAGACCGAAGAGACAAATGCAGTAATATCGTTGAACCAAGTACACCCAAGTAGAAAATTGTACTCAAGAGGTGCATCAATGACCTCCACAACAACAAAGGTAATCTTACCACCTAATTCGATGGGTAATGCAATGATGATTCCATGAGGCTAGAACATGTTTCCATCAAACACTTTTAGTAGTGTTGTAGACATATCAAGATTATGATAGATGAGGGCCTTCGAACAAGAAATAAAATTTATGCAAGTTGAAGCTCCTTCATCCACCACCATTTGGTAGATTTTTTTCCCCATTGCTCGCACTATGATTTGGAAAGAAACATAATGAGAGAGCCTATTAGTAACTTGAGTATAATCCAAGGTCATCAAACTTGACTATGAGGGATAGGCCCCACCTATGGAAGATAGCAAGGAATTTCATTGCATTGGGAAGCTTTGAAGGAATTCAAGGATGAACATGGCACATGGTGGCTAGGAAAAGTCTTCCACAATACTGTAGTTGTGGGAAGGTCGTCTATTTGGATTATGCATCATGCATCGTAGAACTCCCTTTAGGGGGAGAAGTGGTGTGTCAAAATATGGCTTCTCAATATGAAGAGGGAAACAGTGATGGGAGAAGATGTTTCTTCTGGTGCAACATGAGAAGGCACGAGAGTTTCATAAATATTGGCCCACATTTGAAAATTGACCATTTGGTCGCACATGAAAATGGCATCATTCAAGGAAGACCCCTCATGGTGAGGGGTACCTTCCACACCCCCTTATGAAGGGGAGAGATTTTTGGAAATGATGTTTTGAGGTTGAGGGGGGAAAGGATGGTTTAATACAATAGGATAATGAGGGGGGAATTGACGTAATAAAAATATATTGACCTCATCCTTCCAAGGAAACTAGTAAGTAGGGTGTTCATCCCCACAAATGGTGCAAGGAAAATGATTGTTCCTTTTCTCCTTAGTGTCTCCCTCCTAGGTGTTTTGGGTGGATAAAAACCCTTGCTCGTTATTATAATTTTTCTTTTTGTTTCTTTTCTTCTTCCCTCCAGGTTGTTGATGATTCTTCAGTTGCATGTATTGCACTAGATTCACCTCATAGATTTGATTAGGTATTGTAGAAGTTTGAGCACTAGTACCAGAAGTTGACTTAATAGACATTTGAACCATCTGATCAACCTATTGGTTTACAGAGGTATGGGAAAGATAACCAACCACACCATCAACATAGGGTCTTGGGTTTGGCCTCCTTATATCTTTCGACAACCTAGGAGGATTTGGGATGATGTTGTAAAGGGTGTCCGACTGAGAATAAATAAAATATAAGTGTTGGGCATGCAAAATGGATTACTCCTTGGTATATGCCTTGACCATAGCTACATCTATGGAAATGGGTGGTAGGAGGGACTTTGTGAACCACTCCAAGAGGATTTTGTCAGGAATATGAATCTTAAACATCCTACATCTCCACCTACACTCATGTATATGATAAAAAATGTGAGTTGCATTATCTTGATGCAGTGAAGTCAAGAGCTTAGTTCCTATATCATATCGTATCTGAAATTGGTGATGTGTTAAGAACAACATGACTAGGTCGTTGAAGATTTTAAAGGAACCACCTTTCAATTCAATGTACCCTTTGGTGGCATCTCTGATCAGGGATATCTAGAAAAGACACAACCTCAAATTATCATCTATCAACGAGTTATATGAACACCATAAGTGGTATGTCATGATGTGTGTGGAGGGTTCCTCTATCGACTTACCATCAAATTTTGGGATATTGGATGACAACTTGGAAGGAATTTCTTGTCGTTATGGGTCATGTGAAATAGGGTCATTTGTTAACTGTGACAAATCTGATAAATCTAACATTGCGAGGAAAGGAAACTGCACAAATGAACATTGGGAGGGAGGTGAAGTATCTGTTATCCCATATGTACCTTGCGGTCCTCCTATATTTTTACTACTGGAGGGTTGAGGGTTTTTTGGAGAGTGAGTGCCTCCATGGATGGTGGTACTTCCATGAGAATGAATACTCCCAGAACCAAATATTCCCCCAAGGGGGAAATTTGGAACCTCCAGGAAAAATGTTCCCAAAGATATTTCGAGGGTAGAAACCCTGAGGACCAGATGTGTTAAAAAATGGAAAAAATCTCAATGGTGAAACATTTCCCCCAAGGGATGTGCCCCTAGGGAAAGGTGTTCTAACCCATGGAAATTTAAGACCTATTAAAGTACTTTTCCCCCCGAACTAACTAGGTACAAACCCAAAACATATAGACATATTCGACCCAAAAGGTACACTCACACCCGATGATGTCGAGCCACATAGAGGATCAGTAGAGGTGGAAGGAGCTCCACTTCCCATGTTGAAACTAAGTCTCTCCCCCCCACTGGAAAATAATCCATAGGTGGGAATCAATGTGGATGGGATGGGAATAGTGACACTAGGTGTACTTACGGATGGAAATGATGGCATAGCCAATGTCCCCCAGATTGAGGAATCGATAGAAAATAGTGTGGATAGTGTAGCTCCAATGGAGCTAAGGGATGGCAACTCAAACATCACTAGGAAGTTTCCTAGGGGATTTCCCCCTGTCCCACTTGAGGATGGGATCATAGGCTTAACTACACTAGATGAAACATTCATTCCTGACATGGTGGGAGGATGAATAAACAAAGAGAAATGTGCACTAAACATTTCTCTCACTTGGAAAAGTAGAGGTGCATATGGATTAATCAAAGCAGGATCAAAATTTTGTCGAGGACATTCATCTACCACTTCTACCTTGACTAAAAAAGTCTTGTCGAACCAAATTTCAAACTCTTCAAAGTATTTTTTAACTATATCACACCACTTGATAGGTGGTTGTTCCTCCATAATGGTTCAAGTCCTCATAGTCAATGGGGTTGGAGCGATATTTCAACCATAGTGAATATGCCATGTTAAAATCTCAATGAAATTCAACCTAAGGCTGACCTAGAATCAGACTCAAAGAGAACACCCCTAATAAAAACTAGGCTAACAACGAGCAAACCAATGGGCTTAGGGGCCTTCCGAAAACCAACCCTATGATGGAGATGAAGTCCCCACACGATTGGATAGTGAAGGTATGAGGAGAAACTACAATGATCTATTGGAAACAACCCTGACCGGTCCAAGCACCTTTTTTTAAGGTGTTCACCCTCTGGGGGAACTGAGACTGTGAAGAAATGTCTGCCCCAGGTACTACAGGAACGTCCCACCTATATTCACCTCTACATATCCCTAGGAAAGGTCACTAAGGCTACCACCTAATAATCAATGGTTGAGAAAAACTTCATAGGTCCCACCACATGTAAGGGAAGGTTAAAAAATCCCAAATCTCTGAAGGCATTAACTAAAGAAACCCTCGTGTACATAGAAATCGAAGCGATATCACAAACACCAAAACAAGTAGAGGGGTAATCTCCCTACTTTCTTGATGTGGCCTCATGCTTGACTCCCATGTTAGAGGAGGATCCAAACACATTACTTGCAAGAATTTATTTATTCCTCTTTAATGAATCCCAATTTTTATTTTTTGGCCTTGGATATTTTACTCTCCAATTCCCTAAACCTATTTAGTGTTGGTTCACTATAAAAAGAAAAATGTCTTATTGATTTTATATTATGATTTCTTTTTATGGTTGTTGCATAAGTCCATTTAACGGGAGGAGAGGCCATCCTGATCATCAGATCGACTTGAACACTCACTTGGGTTAATGAATCAAACACCAGCCACTTGATTAAATCGATGGTTGGGAATCAATGCATAATGCAAAACTGAAATTGCGGACATGGTAGTTCACAACCCGCAATCAACCCACATAGTTGATCTCGTCGGGAATGGGATATAAACGACTAGGATTTGTCTGGAGTCAAGTGAGCACTTCCCATATTGTGGAGGTTGAATCCCACAATCACTATGAACCGTCGATCTATGAACGAAGATAGAGGGTGGGGAATCACTGCATAGCACGAAGGTGAAAGTAGCAAACGTGCTATTTCATGGCCCGCAATCCACCAATGTCATTGATCTGGTCAGGTTGGAAGATCAATGACTCTGGTTCAACCAAGTTGGGCGAGTACTTTCTAGATTGTGAAGGTTGAGATCTATGATAAAGAGCACATATGTTGGGGCCCCAAAATTACTATGAACCGTCGATCAGTGGACGCCTTGGTATTGGTCGGATCATGACCACCAGACCTTGAAAAGTTGTGAGATGCATGGTTGTGATCCCTTAGGAAATCTGTGGAGTAACGGGGTCCTGTGGTATCACTAGTATGAAAGAATTAAAAAGATCAAAATAGATAATGTTTTCAAGAGAAAAGGCGAGACCCAAGATAACCAAACTCATAGGAGGAATGAGGGTTGAGGCCTTTGAACACCCACAAAAATATTCCAAGTTGAAAGAAGTCAAAATATCAAGAAAAGGAGTGACAAAAGCCGTCAGATCGGTTGTGGGGAGAATCCTGGACCATTAGATCAGTGCCCAAGGAAGCAGAGGAGAAGCGTTGGGAAGGAACAAATCCTAACCATCAAATTTGAGCGCAAAAGAATGATATTCGTCCGATCTAAGGTAAAGCGCAAGAATTTTAAACTTCGTGTCCATAGGAGGGTTGACTGGCCAAAGTTTCAAAGACCTGAAGTAGGTCTTATCCCACAACTTGAAACTTCTAAAGCCCGAAGAGCTGAAGAGCCAAAGTGGATCTTGTCCATTGATCGCCAGGAGACACGTGTCGAAAAATCAGTAACTTTGGAGAAATCACTTCGAGAGTTTCAGTTGAGAGTTGAAACTCTCGAAGACTAGAGAGACAGAGAGCCAAAATGAATTTGGATTGTCATATCTGGAGGATAAGTGGCGTGAATCTGTGGACTTCGGGTAAAGACTTGAAGAAATTATCATTTGTCTAATTCAAGGGGGACACGTGACATAAATCTTCATACTTCGAGGAAAGTGAAGTTTGAGAATTAAAAGGTCTGAGGCCCAAAGACCCAAAGAGAATCTATATCGTTAGATCTAGAGGGAATGTGGTGACAGATCATGAACTCTGGGTGAAAACACCCCGAGAGAACGCGAAGGAGAAGTGTTTGAAATCGACGAAGCCCAAACCGCTGAAGTGGATGAGAGCCGTCGATTTTAGGTGGACGTGTGGCACCTGATCTAGAAATCTAGGTATGGAATACTTCAGAGGAAATTAGAGGGTGAAAGCACCTAAGTCCAGAAGTAGAATCTCGACAGTTGATCGAGAAGGGAGTTGAGGGCCGTTGATCTGGTGCTTGGTTGAAAAGTTTCAAAGTCCCGAAGAGGACCAAGACCATTGATTTGGAGAGGACACATGCCTAACGATCTTCCACCCCAGGATAAATCACTCTAGAATAAAGAGGAGGTAGTGAACAAGAACTCCCAAAGGCTAGAGAGTCGGAGTTCATCTGAACCATCCGTTTGCAAGGACATGTGTCAGCAGATCTTCCACTCTGGGAGAAATCACTCTGGAAGAAAGACAAGGTAATACAAAGAACTCCCGAAGGCCAGAGAGTTGAAGTTCATCTAAACTGTCCATTTGTGAGGGATAGGTGTTAGTAGATCTTTCACTCTAGGAGATAGCCACTGGAGAGAAAGCAATGTTTGAGAGTTGAAAACTCTAAATGTTGAAGTACCGAAGCAATTACATTCGTTATTTAAAAAGGGGGCATATATGAGTTGTCAGTTCATAAGTACCACCAAGATCGTGAGATCAAAGGTCATGTGGAATTGCGGGGATAGAAAGTTCTCAGAATTTAAAGGTTAAAGGGCGAGACACAATCAGAACCACAATATTGAGAAAGAGACACATGGTGGCTTGTGGTGAATTGCGGGGAGAAAAGCGGTTGGACTCAAACCACCCTTGTCTACACCCGCAATAACATGACACCCTTGTCTACGCCCACAATCACATGATTGGCATTTGAACGTAACCTGTGGTTAGATACGATGGTCATCAAAGAAAACATTAAAGGGGGATAGTTCCCTCAACTTTTTGAATTAGAGACCATGGAGAAAGGATTTGTCCCTATAAGGAGAATGAAATTTTTACGCCCCACCGTGGGTGTGCTACAAAACTTCTGCTCAATGAAGGTCCTAGTGAAGATGTCTGTAGTTTGTTCTGCTGAAGGACAAAACTGTAGGTTGATGATCTCCTCGTGTACTAAATCTTGGATGTAGTGCATGTGGATCTTGATGTGCTTCATTGACTACCTTTGAACTGGATCTTTGTATAACTTCAGAGTGCTCTGGTTGTCACACCAGATGATGATTGATTAATGAAAATGAATGATCAACTCAATGAGAAACTTGTGTAGCCATGTATCCTGAATGGTTATGTTAACTACCCCTCTATACTCTACCTCGACTAAATATAGAGCAATAGAAACCTGCTTCTTGCTTGACCAATAAATAGGATTGAAAACAATATTGAGTGAGTAACCTGATGTGGACTTGCAATCAATGTTGTCACCAACCCAGTCAGAATCAGTGAACCCGATGAGGTCCAATGTAGACTCTGACTCATAGTGAATCCAAAAGGTGATGGTGCCATGTACTTATCTAAGGATAAAACTTTCATCCTTCTAATGTATCTCATGCGGCTCCTACATGAACTTGTAGGCTGCTCCAACTACATAGGAGAGGTTTGGTCTGGAGTGTGTGAGATACAACAAGCTTCCCATTGGCTGTTTGTACAGTGTGATGTCAACCAGTGGAGTGTCCTCACCATCCTCAAGTCCAAATCCTAAAAGGAAAGGACTTGGGGAAGACTTGCAGTCTGTCATGTGAAATGTCTCAAGGAGATATTACACATACTTAGCCTGAGACAGTTTTATTCCTAATGCATCCTGATTGATCTCAAGTCCAAGGAAGAAATTTAGAGGACCCATGCCTGTCATCAAAAACCTATCATGTAGAATCCTCTTGATTGCAACAATCGTTGAACCTGAGCAATCGATGATCAACAAATCATCAACATAGAAAGCTAGGAGTAGAAGTGAATCAACCCTCCTAAGCATGTAAACATTTGGGTCTAAATTACAATGTACAAAGTTTTGTGACAATAGGTAGGAGTCCATATTGGCATACCATTCCCTTGGAGTCTTCTTGAGGCCATAAAGAGACTTCTTCAGTCGACAGACCAAAGATGAATCCTATATAAATCCCCGAGGATGCTCCATATAGATCTTCTCAGAGAGATCTCCATGAAGAAATGCATTCTTAATGTCCATCTGATGGATGTCCCATCCTTTGGCTACCACAATGGAAATTTCCAAACATTTGGAATCTATCTTCGCTACTGGAGTGAATGTCTCATCATAGTCAATATCGTGCACTTGATGAAAGCCTTTGGAAACTAGCCTTGATTTGTATATTCTAACATGTCCATTTGTTGCGATCTTGGTCCTATAGAACCATCTGCACCTGACATGTTTCCTTCCTAAAGGAAGGGGAACCAAATATCAAATTTGGTTCTCAAGGAGGGATTTGTACTCCTCGTGCATGGAATATTCCCAAAAGAGATTTCCAGCAGCCTCCCCATAAGACTGTGGATATGAAGATTGAACCAAGAAAATATGCATGGGTGGAATCAGTTCATTTTTAGTGAGTGAAAGAAGAGGATCCTCAGAATCGGATCGAGTCCTCTTAGTATCAGTTGGATCCCCAACAAGATCTACTGCATCCTGAAGAGTAGTCTTGAACCACTTGGGCCTCAGATCTGGCTCTGGATTTGCATTTGCATGCATTGAATCTACATATGAATGTACTAATTTTGTATATGGATCATATGAATCCTCTAAGTCAAAAATCTCGTGTGAAGAATATTCGACATGTGCATTCTCATCATATTTGATAGGTGGAAGAAAACAAGTGTCTGCATGTGGCTGTTGAGGTACATGCAAGACACTTTCCTCGAATTGGACACTCCACTCAATGATGAGCTATTCTGAGGAAATATCAATGAGTCTATATATTGTCACACCGTCAGGGTATCCAAAAAATATACACTATGTGCTCTTTGGATTAAGTTCGTTCCTTTTGCGAGGATGTCACTGAAGCGATTGCTAGCAACATAATTGAGCATAACTTATGGGTAAAGGACAAGTCCATTATTGCAGCCATTGTCGACAAGTTCTCTCAACTTTGGCCATATTTACACCAAGTCTTTCCTGAATTTCCATAATATATCACACCGGTTGTGCCATCTGGACGAGTTAACCTTATTTTCAATGCATGGTTCCAGTTGGCCGCAAAAATAGATACTTTGCAACAGAAGGTAGCCACATTCAAGTTAAAGGGAAAGGAGCAACCCAAAAATATCATCCAAAGTATTACATATGCAATTGAATAAGGTACCAATGTTAAATCCTCGCTACATTCCTGGGCTGAGGAATGTTTTTGAATCTTTGATATGGTCACATACTAGGTTGGGTTGTTGGACCAACGTAGTCAGCTTGTCAAAGAGTTGTGCACTAGGCTTAAAAATATGCATGAAAAAGATAGGACCATTTTTGATCCGATAGAGAAGTTAGCTAAGTTTGTAGATATCCAAGCTAGGGATGATAGGTTGAATGCCATGGATGAAGTGAAGAGATCCATCAAGACAACACTCTGGTAGTTTCAACCTACGGTACAAGAAAACTACATTCCATTGCAACAATTGGATGGACTTGCTGATTTAGATTGGAATTCTCTATTGGCTAACAAGCCTGAGGTACCTGATGCCAACAACGCAAAGGAATTTGTTGTGGGCACGTAATTTTTAGCAAGGAAATGGAAGGATAGAGTCAAGCAATATGAAAATTTTCGAGAACGAGCACTATAGATTGTACCATATTTGTTCCCTCTACTTGAGGGAGAGAAGAGCAAAGAGGGAAAAGGTTGACTCAAGATGAGTCAAGGATTGTGGTTGGGGGCTATTGGGCCCTCCATTTTGAAGAACCTATTTTTTGGATGCATAAAGGTTTTGTGGAACCCTATAGCACATCAACATTAGATACAAGGGAAGGAAAGCTAAATTCTAGTGTGATAGTAAGGAAAAAGAGTGTTGTGCCAGCTGGAGGAAGAAGTGGGAAATCCTAGAAGCTTCAAGCACAAGAAAATACAAAGCAAAATCAAGAAAAAACCAAGAAAGTGATATAAATTCAAGAAAATGTAAGAGGAAAGGGTTGGAATTTTAGAATAGACACATGTTTTTCTTTACTTTTTTGTTGATATTCCACTGTTGTATTAGTTTAGATGACATTACTTCACTAGGATCTATCTACCAAGTGAGCAACTAGTTCTAGTTATGTTGTGTAAGCTGTGATATGAAAGACCCACCCTATGTTCACCAGTCTGAGATACAATAATATAGAAAGGAGTATTCATGCATACAATTTTTTTTGTGTTATGGATGAATACTTGGTATTATTTTCTTGTAACCTGTCTTGTGTTGTGTATTTATTAATTGCATTATTGTTTTATCAACCTATATAATGTATGTGTTTACTATAACGTTGTGCTACACATACTATTCATTGTCTTTATCGATCTAAGGCTTCTGATGCTTTGATCTCTTTACATGTAAGTATGGAACTGTCTTATGATGTGTCCTCTGTAATTCACTTTATCACACAAAGTCTCAACTTCACTTCGGGTGAGACCTCCTTCCCTAGTGGAAGGTTGAATATTCCAGCATAACTAGACTATAGTCTTACCTTTGTTGGTAACCTCCAAGAACCTTGGTCTCCAATTCCATGCCAACAATAATCAATAATTCTCTAAAGTTCGAATACTAAATGACATATCGAGTTACCTCTTTCAGATATTTGTCATTGGGATGTTGGTTATGCAAGGTGTGATATCTTTCAGAAACCCAAATACCAATGGTCTATCAATATTTTTCCTTTCCATATTTCAAACCCATCGAAAATTAGAGAGTGTAGTGTTAAATTCTTATTTCAAATAGTTTTTAGCGATAAGAAAATACCGAACACCTCACGGGTTCCCCCTACTTAATGTATGTAAAAGTTTTCTAACTTATCATTGGGTCCATTCTCAGAGAATTATTATTTAGCAAAGAGTGATTAAGGGGTATTTTAATGTTTGGCATGTGGTTTAGACCTATCCACAATATACCTCTCAATTTCTCTAATAATCCTATGCTCCACCTCTCTATTGGTTGGCATGACTAAATACATTTCTAATCCTACATGAAACTTGGT
>JASDQU010361053.1:1627-11753 GCA_032191745.1 Picea mariana | reverse complement strand
GTTCTGTGTAATGCGGTGACTATTGTATACCACTTCCACCTTCGACGACAACGATTACTCCAACTTACTCTCAAGAACCTGCAAATACGTTACAGACTGTTAAAAAGATCTGACGTTCTAAAATTTTGAAAAAAATGCATGATTTCAAGTTGTATACTCCTGAACTTTTTCTGTATTGAAATTTTTCCTCACCCTTCTGAATTGAACATGAACTCGAACTTGGTAAATCTAATTTTATTGTGTTGGTCACCATAATCTAAATCTTGGAAATATAATTGGCCAATAGACTGATGTTGTGTACTGTAAATGAACTTTAATTTAATATAAGATTTTGCATGAACCCAGCCTCCCGAATTTCTAGTTCAGCAAAATCTGGTAATGTTCAATTCCAAGTAGAGATGTTTTCTACAGAAAGCAAAGCAAGCACAAACACATGAGGAATGGGATCCTATCTTCTTTTATTTCTTATTGTAACTTATCCCCATAACTTAAAGAATATCATGGTTTTGTTGAAGGTCAATATCATGGTTTTGTTGAAG
This sequence comes from Picea mariana, assembly GCA_032191745.1. Taxonomy (NCBI): domain Eukaryota; kingdom Viridiplantae; phylum Streptophyta; class Pinopsida; order Pinales; family Pinaceae; genus Picea; species Picea mariana. The sequence goes on along the minus strand of JASDQU010361053.1, from coordinate 11,214 downwards.
GTCAAAGTTTGTTAAATATGTGAGGAAGCTAAAGTACTTTTTTTCGAAGGAAAATATCATGGTTTTGTTGAAGGTCAAAGTTTGTTAAATATCTGAGGAAGCTAAAGTACTTTTTTTCGAAGGAAAATTTCGCAGGATCCCCCCTCTTGCCCAGAATATTTGGATAGAGGGCAGTTCAACTGCCACCCACAATAGTGCCTGGTAACTCCAAGGGATTCGATTGGATTTCAACCAGTTAAGTATGGCCTCCCATTCTGCAACATGTCTTGGGTGGATACTTCAACCTATTGAGCAAATCCCTGGGGCTGAGAAAGCTAAATTACTATTGGCAGCCAATTCAAGTGGCATGCTCTGCTTTGCAAAGTCGTGTTATGAGTCATGGCTGCTAAACTATATATATATATATATATAATGATAGCATGCAAAGGAACAGGATAAATTATTGTTGGCAGCCAGTTCAAAAGGAACAAGATAAATTATTCTTGGCAGCCAGTTCAAGTGGCATGCCCTGCTTTGCAAAGTGTGGAGTATAGGTGTTATGAGTCCGGGCTGCTAATTTCCTTGAACTATTAATGATATTATTATCAATATTTTTTAAATTTCAACCAGCTTTGTGTTTTCTGATGTCAAAAATCTATCTTTTTTATATGAAAAAGCTCTAAATAATGTTGGTATTATTGTCTATGAAACCTCTCAAAGGAGTTCCTCACAAGTTTGTTTAAGATGGGCAATTATCTTTTTTGCTCACTACAATATGACTTGGACAAAGAGCAATTGTCCGACAAAGATCAATTAAGTTTGCCAACACATTTGCATAGAATCCATTGTTGTTTTGGAAACAATACAATTATATTTCCTAGCTAAAATGATGTTGTAGGATCTTTGGTAAAGGACTAATATATGTGTTGCTTGTATTGATATTATCATATTTTTGTGTCCTATAGATGATACTGAAGCCTATATCCTATTTGCATGGGATTATCTGATCTCATCTTTGGTTTGTGCTTGTTACCTTCATGGTTACTTCATTTTCAACTGTTACTAAGCACTAGAAAATAGCGTGCTCTTTAGATATATCATGTTCCCTAGAGATCTCTCGTAACAAGTCTTTATGGATAGAAATAATCTATTTTAAATTTTATATTTCATTGGGCGCCTTGATCACAATAGAATCATGGATAAATAACTCAAGGTTAGTGCTTGTCTAATGGGCAAAAATTGAGGTGCTATTTCTAATAACACACCCACCTCAATCTGCTCAATTGATTTTAATTGTTTCATTAGCCATTGTGGCCACTATCTCTGGTTTGTCATGTTGGCACGAATTATGGATGTTCTTTATCACAAATTCAATTTTATAATCTAATCTGATCACCTAGTAAGTTGAGATAATAGTGTTGTTGATTGATGACACAGTTGTTAACAAATTCTGTTTTACAGACTAAATTGATATTTGTGCATCCAAAGAGAGAGTTGTGTGCTAAAATGTTTGACAGGCTTCAATGAGAGAATAAATCATGGGGACTGAGAAATATTTTTACCTTTATGCTAAAATTTGGGACAGTCTTCATCGGAAGAAGAAATTCTGGAGGGTAGTTTTCTTTTTCTTTCTTCTTAAGCAACAAATGTAGATTTTTACTACAAGCTGCATGTGTGTCTGTAGTTCTTGTCCCTGGACTATCCTAAGCTGCTTTATATGCATTTGTCAAGTTTCCTGGATATTTCTCTAAAACTCTATGGACACAGGAGATTCAAATGATGTTTTGTGTTTAAAGTTGCCTTCAGTGTTTGGATGCCAATTGCGTATTCTCTTGGAGGATATTGGTAGATTCAAGTACGGTTGCTTTATGTTTAATATTTATAAATAAATAGCTTAGAAGAGCTGCAGAAGCATTACATGTTAGGGAGATTTTCGGTGATTGGATCGTTCGCTGAAATGACATGTTTTAGATTTCTTCTCAAAATATAGTAGGCATGGCTTGGCAATGTTTGGTTCTAACTTCATGCACAATGTGGAATGACAAAATTCAAGTTTTGAAGGACGGATATGGTTTTAACTAAAGAAACCTAAAACCATGTATTAATCAATAAATGGTGCACATGTACTCGATTTTTGCATGGTTATATAATAACATTGGAGTTAGTTCCTCTATTTACTTCATTTTCTCTTTGCAGATTATCTAGCAAAACAAATTGTTTATCAGTCTCTTGGTAGCAAATGTTCTATTGTTGCATATTGTGATCTGTTCTCAAATAGGTTTCATACTGTACTTTTACAAATGAAATGCAAAAGTCAGTTGAAGCGGATATAGTATGTTGTTCATGTCCAAGGTGCTAGGTTTTCAGTTTTATTACTTAAATTTCATCTTTGCTAGAGGGTGGTCCAATGAAAACTATGAAAAGTATGACAGGTATGGAGATGTTTAATAAGATACTCGACCATGATGAGGTATGTTGTTGATGCATGTTCATTTTCTTTGTATCGATGGCAGATTATGATTATGTGGTCATTGTTACAGGTTTCGGACAATGTTGAAAACCTGTTGAAGACCCACATTGTCTGAAACCTGAGAGAGGTTGAGCAAGAGAGATCATGAAAATATGTTCTTTCTCTCAAAAGATTGCTCAAGATCTTAGGGGACTACTCCTGTTATATCTCTTAGAATTTTGATTCAAACCCAGAATAAATATAAACTGGGGAAGTCTTGAACCTTCCCAATGCTTCCTTGCCCGAGCTTTGCTACTAACAACAACATCAACGCTCACATTTTCACAGGCATATTAGGCATATTATATATAATATAAGCTTTATCAACAGATTTATAATATAATTTATATATAATTTATCATACTTATAATATAATTTATATATAATTTATCATATTATCTATAAATCATTTTGACTATAAAAACTATAGGTTCACTATATATTAATGTCATGCCTTTCAAATTACATTTGCTGCAGGGACATCACTACAACAGTAGCACTTGTTTAAGTTTCTTCATGTGTTAACGTTCATTAAAACTCCCATCATAAATTGCCGCTTGACATTCTCTAACTTGTCGAAATGTGTTACATTACGACGCAATAAATTTTACTACTACTTCATTAACTTGCTTTTGAAATTGTGGCACATGATGATGGTGTGAATCCTAAAAGCCGTTTATAGGGAAATTGTGAGTGGTTGTATAATGGTTTCCTTTGGTCCTGTAATTCACCATAAGGCACCACGTGGTTCAGGCGTGGCTTTAGGTTATGGGACCAATGAGTGCTATTAACTTACTTGCTACTTATTGACCCATAATAGTTATTGACTATTGATCTAGTGTTAACCTCTACTATCGAATCTTATGCTTGATTTCCTTTTTATTTTGTTGATACATCGTTTGTTAACCCATGCCTCTTTATAATTTGAATCAATATGTACACATGACATCTTATAATTGGTTATTAACTCAATTTGTAAATTTAATTGCTTTAAATCACGATTTAAACATTCCTCTACCAAATTCTCAAAAAATTAAAATCTCATCTATATATTGTTAAATAATGGCCATATTTGCATAAAGAGTTAAAACGCAAGGTATGGTGGAAAATCGATTTTGAACACGTTATCACCACTTTGCATAGTGATGGTGGATGAGACATATCATAGTGGTTGGATTTTATGTTTGTTAGGGTCCTACCGTAATCCCTTAAATAGATAGATAGTTTGCTATGTGTTTGTCCTAAGGTATGCACTTGACTACTAAGAGTATCCTAATCCTAATCCCTTAAATAGATAGATAGTTTGCTATGTGTTTGTCCTAAGGTATGCACTTGACTACTAAGAGTAGAGCTAGGACATTTTAATTGTTGAGATGATTGTTTTTTTATGAGTTTGGTTTATTTTGATGGTCAGGTGATGGATGGGCTTCAAGGTCATGGATCTAGTTGGACAGTCCAACAATATTCACCACAATGTTTCCCTTATTCAGTGGCATGAATTTTTGTGTAGGAGATAAAAGATATAAACTAAGAATAGAGAAACAATGGCAATCATACAATTTGTCACTTGCAGCTAGAAATTTAAGATCTAACACATTGTATTAAACCTAAAACAATAGTTGGAATACATTTCTCAACAAGCTCTAAACATATTACCTGAAAGAGAAAGTACATTTTCTTTGAAAGACATTCAATATGAATCCAAATAAAAAGAAAAGACAAGAGAGATTGAGAAAAAGGCAGTAAGAAATTATATTCACTGAGTAGAAAACTTTGTAGATCTTTACACTTCATAAGCCAAGTCTATATCTTAATGTTGGATACCCAAAAAATATGAGCCCCATTCACATGTTCATCTATTTATCCATCAAGAGGATTCAAATACCTATCTTAGATATAAGTTCTAGAGTTAAAGTCTGCATTACATTAAGAACTATAGATATCAACTTCACTATTCAGTTCTGATTACAATTCATAAACACTTCTTTAACTCATTGAAGTAGAGTTTAAGTGCTAGTTTCTAGGGATAACTCTCATTTTATGGCCTCATTACTTCGACCTAATCAAAACATTGTTTTTATAAAAAGGAAACCTTTATTACAAATGGCAGTAACATCTCTAACTAAACCAAAAATATTCTGTCACTGTGACTAGAGTCACTGCTGATAACTAAAGTGAAGGAGTTGCATAGAAAAATACTTCAAAAGATGGAACTCGTTATTGAGTCATTGATATTCCTAATTTGTTGTAAATATTTGGATTTGGAAATGATATGCTCTATCGTGAATTCCTAGAAATATAGAAATGTCCTTTTGATTTTTGTTTGTCTGCTTGAAATGCCCTACTATATGTAATCATCAAATACTACAACTCTTCCTGGATGAAACAATCTGATCTAAGTTTGATTGTTGATTTTTACTTCATCAAATCTGAGATTTGATTTTCCTGAATGTGTGAGATTTGATCCTAATTCTACAATTATCCAATCAACTAGGAATTATGGCTTATCCATATCAAATACTACAACTCTTCCTGGATGAAACAATCTGATCTAAGTTTGATTGTTGATTTTTACTTCATCAAATCTGAGATTTGATTTTCCTGAATGTGTGAGATTTGATCCTAATTCTACAATTATCCAATCAACTAGGAATTATGGCTTATCCATATGGGTTCTCTGCCACTTGTCCAATAATCTGGAAAATCTGGAAATAGTTAATTTCTAGAAAATTATTTTCTAATCAAACCAAATTTTCTCCTAAACCATTATGAAATTTTGAAAAGTGTTTGTGATTATGATAAATCGTCCCATTCCTGAAATGTGTTGTAATTTTTTTTCCAAATGCGTTACCATTTTATCACAAATTAAGCCTGAAATCCACTACTCAGAATTGCCACATTTTTTCAGCCGGTCATAAATCCCTTTAATGAATCTACTTTGATCTCTTCTTGGTGGAAAGAAACTCTAATTTGAAATCTCGTGGAACTAATCCACATTATTATTGTAACCCGATATCTAGCTTTTTGTTGATATCCATTACTGCTATTTGGTGCTATGAAAAGGTGTGATCTGAAAGCCTTTTTGTGACCTTGCAGTGGAACCTTGTGATCACATTCAAAAATGCAATCACATTATATCCTCTGCCTTAGATCTTCTTTGTCCACAACCATGCAAGTGTAAATTGTAGATAAAATCAGTGTTGTCTCTTTGGATTTCCATTTGTGGTATCATTATGTCTTGGCTATCCATTGTTGGTAATAGTGGCGAAGAATGCACTACTTAAGTTTCGCTCCACACTTGCAATGAAAATTGATCAAAGAGACAATGCACAAGGTTTCAAGGGTTTTAGGAGAAAATAAGCATGAATTTGGTGTCATTAGGGCTTTATTCACTCCACACTTGCAATGAAAATTGATCAAAGAGACAATGCACAAGGTTTCAAGGGTTTTAGGAGAAAATAAGCATGAATTTGGTGTCATTAGGGCTTTATTCAAACTTTAGAACATATGAAAACCATACAAATTTATTAAAATAGAGCTTGTTTGTTGATTGTAGAAATTTTGTCATTCTTGCAATCAACACTTTTTGTAGTTGTAGGCTTAGTTCAACTCTTTGGTGATCCAACTGTGATATAAACCATGGTGATAAGACTTGTTCAAAATCAAATCAAGAGGTGGAATCAACCTTATAAAAAGAAAAACACATAATGTTAATCAAGGAGGAGATGACATAAAGCAACATGACCTAGCACACAATGAATAAGAAAGAGTAACTACGAGCTAAGTTTATGGATGAATACGATGGTTTGAGGAGTAGAAGGCTGATATGCAGGACTAGGAACTAACACAATGTATGGAGGCCACCTATAGTAAATAAGGTCTGTGTAGTAGTGTGAAAGAAATACTTTTAAGAGGGATTACTAGAAGGTTCCTTGCCTAGAATGTTCTTTGGAGGTAGATAGAACTATATAAATAAGTAGAAGCAATGTAATGAGATTTCTTTTGAAAGTATATTTTAATTGGAGATCAACTATATAAATAAGTAGAATCAATGTAATGAGATGTCTTGTGAAAGTATATTGTAATTGGAGATATTCTCATTAGAGGTTTCCCCTTTGAAGAGACAAGTGAACATTTCTCTCATCAATAAAGATATAACATTTTGTGGTGTTTTAGTTCTTTTATTCCCTATTTTTTTTGTAATGTTCCATTTCTGCAATCGATCTGGGTAATTATATTATTTCTTCTTTGCATCTTCCAATTCACTAACAAAGAACATGACAAGTGGTATCATAGCACTTTGAAGAGACAAGTGAACATTTCTCTCATCAATAAAGATATAACATTTTGTGGTGTTTTAGTTCTTTTATTCCCTATTTTTTTTGTAATGTTCCATTTCTGCAATCGATCTGGGTAATTATATTATTTCTTCTTTGCATCTTCCAATTCACTAACAAAGAACATGACAAGTGGTATCATAGCACTTTCTTGAGCTAATATTTTAGAGAATTTTTTCAGGCTAGAGACATATTATGGAATCTACAAATAACACAATGATATATCATTCAATGCGTAAATATATGGTAGGGGAAGAATATATGTAGGAAATATAAGGAGTTTAAACTAGTTGGACACCCTTGTAACCCCTATTTACACCCCTTCGAATAGTACCACATCAAACATCACTTGTATACTAAATTTCACTTACATGTACCCTAAGGTGTATAGGAAGTCCCCTAGGCCACCTGAAACAAGATTTAGATAATTCTATTAACCATTTAGTTGTTGTAGTACATTGAGAACAACAATATGGAACATTACTCTCTAATACTTGGGTAATCAAGTAGTACAACTAAGGGTACAGTTGATCCTCTTTAGTTTGTACCATAATAAATTGGGTCAAGTATTTCTATTAGACCCCACACATATATCAAAGGGATACAACACCTAGCACTCCCATTCTCTTAATACCCTCAAAACTGAGCTCCTCATTTCCAATCTACAAAACTCCTACATAAATTGTGGTTTTGAGAATTTTGTGAATTCTATCACTAGAAACCTTGCTTCCCTATTGTTAGTCCATGAAATTACTACATAAACAATAGTATTTATAAATTGAGAATTATGTGAGTACAATAATATTCAGGACAAAGTATAACTACATAGGGGTAAAAAAAATAAAAATAAAGATAAAAGTCTAGGTCCTACTTGCACCCTTATTTGAGACCTATCTCAACAAAATCCTTGTGTCAATTGATTGTCATGGTACCACTCTATAATAATTATTTTGGTGGATATCCTTGTCCCACTACTAGGAAATTATCTCAAAATACCTAGAACACAATGTCAATTTCCTTGGTACCACTCTCAAGTAACTTTTCTCTTGTGGTTATTTAGGTTATGTAGGTTCAGGAGGTTCATGAGGTGAAATTATGTTACAAGGACATGCCTCCATAATTATATCTAACTGAATCCTGAGAATAAAGTAGAGATTAATAAAATTAAATTTAGACAATGGTTTTGTAAATATATCAACAATCTGATCATTATTTTTTCAATAGACAAGAGTGCTAACCTTCTCTAGAACCAATTGTCTAAGTAGTGAGCATGAAGTTAGCCATGCCTCATTTTGCAGTGGGAAACATGATTATCAACAACCTAAATTGCACTCTGATTGTAATAATAGATAATATTCGAGGTCTAAACATGAAATACAAGTTCACCCAAGAGATGGAAAATCCAAACAAAACATAGTTACCAACTTAACGAGAACTCTATGGAGTTCTCGTTTTTTGGGGGGTCTAATTTTTTACCCCGTTTTTAAAAATGGTGCTACCGGTAGCACCCCCTCTCCCTTTTTAAGTGGTTTTTCCATATTTAAAATTTTTCAATCCACAATGTTTACACTTTTTTTTAAAATGCTTATTTTTCATCTATTTTCATTTTTTTCATTTTTATTTATTTTTATTTTTTATTCAATGATGTTTTTAGTCATTTTTTCATGCTTCTTTCAATCTTAAAAATAATTTTTACCATTTACTTTTTTTAAGTTACCATTTTTCATATAATTGTGTCTTCTTAATTAATTTATTGTTCCATACTTTTAAAATATAGTGGAAAACACCATTCTTAACACATTGTTTACCTTTACTTCAATACATGGAAAAATATTGTAGTTAAATAATACTATTTTTTAATATTTAATAAAAAAATATCATTCATTTTCTTTATATAAATTAAAAACTAAGAAAACTAAAAAAAATAAAAGGACTGAAATTAAAAAAACATAAAATAAAAATAAAAAAACAAATTTAGATAATAAAAAATATCAAAGAGAAACTTAAAAAACTAAAGACTAAAAAGAAACAAAAAAAAAACAAATATATAAACTAAGCTAAATCTAGAAAAAAAAAACAAGAAAAAAGGTAAAAAACCAAATTTATGGCCTAAAAACTTTATAAAAGTTTAAAAAACACAAAGAACAATTAAGAATATATATTAAAAAAAAACAAACTAACACACTTAATCTACAAAATTTAATACAAAATTAGAAATAAATAAATAAAAAACTTAAAAAAAACATAAAATTACAAAAATAAATAATATTTTTATTAAAAAACTTAAAAATATGTAAAAGTTTATGAAAAAACAAGAAATTAAAAAAAAACATATCCACCGGTGATGGCAGGCCATGGGGGCTGATGCTAGGCATCACCCCAACCCCCAAGGGCTAAGCCTTAGCCCCGTGGGACCAAGGTTTAGCCCTTGGGGGCTGGAGTGATGCCCGACATCACCCCAGCCCCCAAGGCCTAAACCCTGGTCCCACGGGGCTAAGACTTATCTCTTGGGGGCTGGGGCGATTCCCAGAATCACCCGAGCCCCCGAGGGCTGGGGTGATGCCCGACATCACCCCCATGACACCCACGAGGCTCAACCAACATGGGCATCTTGGGTGCCATGGGGGGTGATTTTGGGCATCAGTCCAGCCCCCAATGGCTAAGCCCTAGTCCCACGAGGCCAAGACTTAGCCCATGGGGGCTGGGGTGATGCTGAGAATCACCCCAGCCTCCAGGAGCTAAGTGTTATCTCTGTGGGACTA
>JASDQU010361052.1:0-11919 GCA_032191745.1 Picea mariana | reverse complement strand
TTGCAGAGCAATACAACTCACAATTTAAATCTTGAAACACAACGAATCCAGATCTGATCCGTTAAATTCGTGTGAGTGTCTCGCCGAATCGACAAGGGAGAATTCGATACAAAGTTGGTGAGTACGCTAATTTCGATGATAGCTGGAAACAAACCTCAATGACCTCAATTTCCCATGCCGTAACAAAGAAATACTCCCTTGAAATTCCTGTAAAACAATCAACCCTGAAATCATCTTTACATCTGCAAAATTTAAATTGCTTCCACAACGACGTCCACAATTCCAGAATCTGATTGGGTAAAAATTCTGCACCTCAAACATAGTGATCGGTGGTCCAAGCCATACCACCACCACCTAAGCAAGAAATCATGAGAGAGATCTCTCATTTAAACATGGTGAGGAGATGAGTCAAGCTTGTGGTTGATCCACCCTTATATTAATATCAAATTATATGACAGCAACGAATCCTCCTCACACTCCACGATTTTCCAGTGGCGGATCTTTACGGGAGACGTGGCTCGGCTTTTCACAATTCACACAGTGCGCAACTTCACTCAACACACACACTTACACATCCAACGACGGCTTCACCCTTTCACGCGGGCTCACACACATTCACAAGGCAACGATTCGCCTCCTCAAGAGCGATCAGACCTGGGCAACAATCAAGGATGAGATCTCTCCTTCAACGATCCTCCAACAACGTCCTCATATCAACACCAATGAACAACGATGTTCTCGGTAATGGAAGGCGGTGGCTTCTCACAGCTCCCTTACAGCTTTTTCACACTGGCTGCTGGCCCCTGGAAAGACACACTGGCTCCAAACACATGCAGGCCATTTTCTATTGGCTTCCGCTCCTAATCACCCTAACGACAATCTCAATTTCTGGTGCCTGCTCCTGCTCCGGGCAAAAGAAACCGTCACATGGACTCCAGCGAGCTTCCTTTTTCTCAACAACCACACGTTCGTTGTCGTACGAACAACCTCAACAATAGTTCCAGGGGACAACTCTCTAGATTGATGGTCTTCAACAACTAGACGACTCACTCGTTAACCTTCATACGTCAACGTACAAACTTTCTGGCTCTACGTATAAAAATACAATAGCCAGCGTACAACCTACTGGCTCTTTCTCTTTTCACACTGGTCCACTGCAGGTGCAGAGTGACTCTCTTTTTCGAGTGATCTCCTCACGGCTTTGATCTGGGCGCTCTCCCTCAGTTAGAGCCTCTCGAACCCTTACTTGCCACGCTTGAACGGTCACACGCAAATCGTGACTCTTCAAAAGACACTCACACCAGGCGGCTCTACTCTACGATTCACTTCACCAACAAGCGATTGTATCTCTTCCACACAAGCGAACTCTCTATCGTTTGAGTCTGCACCACGACTCTCACTAGCATTCGACTCTGATACCAAATTAAAATCAATAACAGTGAGGCCACAAGGGCACATCACAAGTGAGTCTACGCTCACACTTAATTTGTTGTATTACTTTGATAGATTGCTTACAAATAAATAGGCTAGGTAAGCTTATAACAAACCCCTATCTTTGTGGATCTGAAAACAACCTAGAAGCTATAAATGAATATAGCTATAACAACCCTGAAACCAACTCTAACAAATAGTTGATATTTCGACATTATTCCAACAATATTATGATGCATTCTTACTAAACAACATATTTTCACAGACTACTTTGGCTCAGAGAGTCTTCAATCTTTGTATAGGATTTTTCTCCAAGTCCCTCATGTGCTCTGCTACTTCCCTAGTTCTTCATTTCCTCTCAAGATCTCTCCTTCATTGAATGCCCTTATTCTTTACAACCTTCATATTTAATGGGGTTCCTTGAAATTCCAACCATCATAATATGGTTCATTTCATCTTCTAAGAATTTTTAGACTATTCATTCGACTTTACAAACTAATTAAATGCTTATTATAAAATTTTAGAAAAGAGATTTTAATTAAGATTCAATTTGCTCATAAATTATTGGGTGAGTGAATCCTTAATATTTAAAGTTTAAAGTTGTAAGGATGGATATTTCCCCAACAATTATATTCACTCATAAACTACTACTTGATAAAATATGTGGTATGATGAGCGAGATGCCCAAAGTCTGTATCCATCTCAGAGGATGTTTCAGAAGAGGATGTTGAGGCTCCCCTTGTGTTTGTGTCACCTGAACCCACTGACATGACCCCTCCCTCAGACCCTCCCGAGGTAGAATCGATCATTTCCCTAAATGCTCTCACTGACTTCTTTGCTCCCCAAACCCTCAAGCTAATTGGTTACATTAAGCATAGGAAGGTCATCATTCTTGTTGATTGTGGAAGCACCCATAATTTTATTCATCGCCGCATTGCCCAATAAACTAATTGCTATATCCGTGCCGTTAATAATTTTCAAATCATGATTACCAATGGTGGGTCCATGAAATGTGGAGGGCATTGTGAAAATGTGCGTCTCCAAATTGGTGAGTACCACCTGAAATATCATATGTTTGCTATCGACATGGGCGGTTGTGACATTGTGTTGGGTGTAGAATGGCTAAGGACTTTGGGTCCCATTCTCATGGATTTTAAGGAATTAACCATGCAAGTCGACCAAGAGGGCCAACAATATAAGTTCCAAGGCATCATCGTCGGTTCCCCGGAGATCATCAGTTCCCATCGCATGGAAAAGCTACTCAAAAAAGGTCATTCTGGCATTATTTCCCAACTCCATGCCATACAAGCCACTGCGACACCCTCTATGCCGCATGACCTCCAATCCATCCTCTCTAAACATCAAGTGTTTTTTTCCACTACCTAGGGACTCCCTCCTTCCCGTGGTGTTCATGATCATTCCATTCCCCTTGTCCCAGGAATCCTTCCTCCCAATGTTCGTCCATATCATCATCCCTTTTCCCAAAAAAATGAAATTAAGAAAAGTGTTCAAGAATTTCTCAACGTAGGTGTTATCCGCCCTAGTACGAGTCCCTACTCTTCTCCTGTGGTCATGGTCCTTAAGAAAGAAGGTTCTTGGTGCATGTGTCCTGACTTTCACGCCCTCAACAAACTCACCATTAAAGACAAATTTCCCATTCCGGTCATTGATGACCTCCTGGATGAATTGAGTGGCGCCTAATTCTTTACTAAACTTTATCTTCGTTCTGGCTACCACTAGATCTGTATGAATGAGGCAGACATTCCTAAGGCTGCATTTAGAACTCATGGGGGACACTATGAGTTTTTGTTCATTCCCTTTGGCTTGTGTAATGCTCCCTCCACTTTCCAAAGCCTCATGAATCATGTCTTCCATCCTTTTCTCCATCACTTTTTTTTTAGTTTTCTTTGATGATATCCTCATCTATAGTAAACCTGGACAACCCATCTTGCTTATGCAGATCGAGTTTTCCATCAACTCTCTTAGCACCAACTTTTCCTCAAACAATCTAAATGTTCTTTTGGTGCCTCATAAGTGGAGTACTTGGGTCATGTTGTAGGCAAGGCTGGTGTCAGGGTGGATCCTAAAAAGATTTAAGCTATTCAAGATTGGCCTCACCCAAAGACTCTCAAAAGCTTGCGTGGATTTCTGGGTTTAACAGGTTATTATCACAAGTTTGTTCAAAATTATGGAAAGATTGCGACACCTCTCATTGCTCTCCTTAAAAAGAATTCTTTCACTTGGACTCCAACAGCTTCTCAGGCTTTTCAAACCTTGAATATGGCCATGTGCACCACTTGAGTCTTGGCCCTTCCTGATTTCACAAGGACCTTTGTCCTGGAATGTTATGCTTCTAGGAAAGGAATTGGTGCAGTCCTTATGCAAGAGGGTCGACCTTTGGCCTTTACTAGCAAACAACTATCAGAGCGACATTTGGGAAAATCAATCTATGAAATGGAAATGTTGGCTATTTTGCACATCATGGATCTTTGGAGCCCTTATTTATTGGGGCAACGCTTCCAAATTAAGATAGATCATCAAAGCCTCAAGTATTTTCTAGAACAACGCCTTTCCTCCCCAGAGCAACAAAAATGGGTGACTAAGCTCTTTGGATATGATTATGAGATCATTTACAAGAAAGGAAAAGACAATGTGGTTGTTGATGCACTTTCCATAAAATATGAAGATGAAGGGTCCCTTTTTTCGCTCTCCTTAATTGTACCAGATTGGCTTTAAGTTGCTCGCTAGGAATGGCTACACGATCCCAAAAGTTCACATCTAATACAACAATTGCAGGCCAATTCTCCAATCTCCCCAGGGTACTCTTGGCTCAATGATGAGCTTCGATATAAAGGTTGTTTGTATTTAAGTAAACAGTCAAAACTTAAACCCATGGTACTTTCCGAGCTTCATGCTACACCCACCGCTGGGCACTCCGAGTTTACCAAATCCTATGACTGAGTCTTGAACATTCTTTTTTCTGGGATGGTATGAAATAGGACGTTCACAATTTTGTGGCTGTATGTGATGTTTGTCAACGCAACAAGGGAGAAATAGTAAAATCTCCTGGCACACTACAACCGCTTCCAATTCCACCTTCTATTTGGTGGGATATCTCTATGGATTTTATTGTAGGCTTACCTAAATCGGGCAATAAATCAATCATCATGATGGTAGTTGATTGTCTTTCCAACTATGCTCATTTCTGTGCTCTTCAACACCCATTTACAACATCCATTATGGCTCAAATTTTCATGGATTAGGTCTTCAAGCTTCATGTGATGACTCATTCTATTGTTTCTGATCGCGACCCAACTTTCACCAACCATTTTTGGCAAGAACTGTTCAAGCTACAAGGAACCCAATTGCATCTCAACACAACTTATCATCCCCAGATTGATGGTCAAACTGAAGTAGTCAACACGTGTTTTCAAACATATTTGAGGTGTTTTGCATCAGAAAGGAAACATCAATGGGCTCAATGGTTACCACTAGTTGAATGGTGGTACAACACTTCTTACCATACAACTACGCGCATGACTCCTTTTGAAGCGGTATATGGACAAAAGACACCTTCAGTTCTCTCATACTTTCCAGGTGTCTCGAAGGTCCAGGCGGTTGACCAAACGCTTACAGTTCGAGAGGCTATTCTCCGTACCCTCAAAGAGAAATTAGTCATGGCCCAGAATCACATGAAGCAACAAGAAGATGAAGGTCTCTCTAAACGTCAATTTGTAGAAGGATATCAAGTGTTTCTTCGATTGCAACCTTACAAGAAAAATTCCCTCAAGGCTGACCATTGTCAGAAACTGGCACCCAAATTTCATGGTCCTTATACCGTTCTCAAGCGTGTGGGATAGGTGGGATATCAGTTAGCTTTTCCATGTCATTCTAAGCTCGATCCTATTTTTCATGTTTCTTTCTTAAAGAAGGTGATTGGAACTAAGTGCCAAACTCAAACCAACCTTCTCGAGTTGGAAGAAGAAGGCTCCATTTGGTTACAACCAAAACTAGTTTTGGACCAGCGTGAGCGTCATCTGTGTCAGTGAACCATCAAGGAAGTGTTAGTCCAGTGGAAAGATACAACTCCAGCAGATGCCACGTGGGAACCAACTACCATTCTGCAACAATTTCCTCATCTCAAGCCTTGAGGATAATGTTGTTTTTAAGGGGAAGGACATGTTAGGGACCTAACCCCTCACATAGGTAGAATAATATATTTCCCTGTAATAAAGGTCAATATTAATAAGGCATATGAATAAGGAAGAATACGTCCAATTTAATAATACCTAATAGAAGCTTCTACTTCTAGAAGGATCTTCTTCTAGATTGTTCGTTTGATAGAGATATTTAGTATAAATAGGAGTCGAGGGTATGAGAAGTTTTGTCTTAGATATTATTGTAATAGAGCTCTACTCTACTAAAGGTTTCCCCCTCGAAGAGGCAAGTGAACATTGCTCTCAGTAATCAAAGTACACTTTCTAGTGTTATTCTGGTATTATTTTGGTATTATTGTGGTGTTGTTCTGGTTATATCGTTGTTTATCTGCCATTTCTAGCTAATTATTTATGTTCTGCATACTATTTTATATCTGGAATATTACAATCAGATATTTCACTTTTAGACTTTGATATTGACACTTTAGGAATCTGATTTTGCATTTATGGAATTTGATATTGGCACATTTAGAACTAGATTTTGCACTTTACAAACCCTGATTTCTCACTTAATTTTCAATCACATTTAATATTATATAATTTGTATCTATTCAAGTTGGTTTTACATCATTTACAAGTAATACTAAATTAAAAACAAAACAGAATATATAAAAATATGAAGACCTTATTGGCCATAAAAGAAATTTCCATGCATAACCTAAAAAAAAACAAAAAAAAAACTAATTACATCATAACAATCGATGACAATACTATGCAAGAGGAAGGGTCATTTGAGCCTTTCTTGAGATCCTCATTAATCAAAATATTATTCTTAAGGAAGGTTTAGTTGACCCTTACTTAGGCTATCCTTGACAATAATACTATACTCAAGGAAGGGCATGTTGTCCCTTCTTTAGGCTCCCCATCAATGAAAATACTATGTTGTAGGATGGGTTGATGACCCTTCCCTAGTTTCCCACTCAACGATAATACTAAGCTTGAGGAAGGGTGATATAACCATTCCGTAGTCCCCCCCTCAACAATAATACTATTCTATAGAAAGGGTGGGTTGACCCTTTCTCGAGATCCCCCTCGATGAGATTACTATTCTTGAGGAAGGGTTGGGGGGCCCTTCCTTAGGTTCCCATCTATATTAATATTTTTCTCAAGGAAGGGTCACCCAACCATTTCCTAGGTGCTATTTCACAAGAATAATATGCTCAAGGAAGGATTGGTCAACCCTTTCATTATCTCCCCTTGACCAAAATACTATGCTCTATAAAGGATTGGTTATCCCTTCCCTCAACTCCCTTTCAATGAGAATACTATGCTCAAGGAAGGGTTGGATGACTCTTCCCTAGTTTCCCCTCGACAAGAATTATATGCTTGAGGAAGGGTCATTCAAACCTTCCATGGAATCCTCCTTAACAAGAATACTATGCTAGAGAAAGGGTCGATTGACCCTTGTCTGGGATTCCCTTGATGACAATACCATTCATGAGGAAGGGTTAGGAAACCCTTCTTGGGGATCACCTTCATCAGAATAATATGCTCGAGAAAGGGTTGGTCAAACCTTGTCCATGTTTCCCCTTGAATATAATAATTTTCTTGAGGAAGGGTCAACTGACCCTTCCTTTCTTTCCCCCCTTGAAAAGAATACTATGGTTAAGAAAGGGTCAGTTGATCCTTCTAAGGAATCCCCCTCGACAAGAATAATATGCTAGATAAAATGTTAGTTGAACCTTGCTTGAGATCCTCCTTGAAAAGAATATTATCCTCGATGAAGGGTCAATCGACCCTTCTTTAAGATTCGATTAATGAGAATATGAAAGGTTAGCTAACCCTTCCCAAGGTTCCCTTGAACAAAATACTATACTCAAGGAAGGGTCGACCAACCCTTCAATGAACTACCCCTCAATAAGAATACTATGATAGAGAAAGGTTCAATGAACCTTCTTTGGGCTCCCTCTAAGAGAATACTATGCTAGAGGAAGGGTCGACTAAAACTTCCTTAATCTCCCCTCAATAATAATACTATAGTGGAGGAGGAGTTAGTCAACCCTTCCTTGGGCTCCCCTCATAACAATATTCTTGAGGAAGGCTTGATCGAACCTTCCCCATGTTACCAAGTTGACAAGAATTCTATGATGGAGGAAGGGTTAACCGATCCTTTTCCTAGCTCACCCTCAATAAGAATATTGTGCTGAAGGAAGTGTTAGTAGACCCATCCCTATCCCACCTGGGTGAGAATTCTATGTTGGAGGAAGGGTTACTTGACACTTTCACTATCTCACCCTCAATAAAATAATATACTAAAGGGTGTCAATCAACCCTTCCTTGAGATATCATTTGACAATAATACAATTTAGAGGTAGATTTTGATGACTCTTCCTAGGGTTCCCTCTCGACAAGATTCCATGCTAGAAGAAAGGTTAGCTGACCCTTACCCTATATCACCCTTAAGAAGAATACTATGATGGAGGAAGGTTGATTTACCCTTCCTTTGGCCCCCATTTGAAAAGAATACTATGATGGAGGAAGGTTGATTTACCCTTCCTTTGGCCCCCATTTGAAAAGAATACTAATTTGGAGGAAGGTTAGACCAACACTTTAATGGGATTTCCCTCAATGGGTATACATTGCTGGAGGAAGGGTTGACTGACCCTTCCTTAGGCTCCCCCTTGAAGAGAATTATATGTTAGAGGAATGGCATCCAACCTTTTCCTTTGGTTTCCATTGACATGTATACTATGTTGGAGGAATTGACATGTAAACTACCATGGATATTCCACTAGAAAATTTTTTCACAACAGATCTTATAATATTATGAAATCTTAGATTATGAAAATTACTTTCTTAGATCCCATATTGTTGTTACCAACTTATTGCTTGAAATTATGAAAATAACTAAAATATGAAAATGAAAGGAATGAGAAAAAGGACACACCATCCACACATAAGAACACAATATATATCTTGGGAAACCCAATATGGGAGAAAACCCAGCTAGAAGGTGAGACCTATGCTCTACTCTCTTTTCTTCAAATGAAAATACAAAGAATAGGCACTCACTGTGGCCTATATGGATACTATAGAATCTCTCCTCCTTTGTTATACTCTCAAAATACCATTCCTAGATGATCTGATCAAAGATGAAACATATACAATGCTAAAGAATGGAACTCTTCTCCTCCTAGTATCCTGGTATTTAACATAGCCCGATAGTTGTTTGGGTTTAGGGTTTTTACTTCCTCAACCCTTAATAGTGAGCAAGTTTGGACCGTATAGAATATTCTTGAAAATCCACATGTGGCTAGCCCCACATGTTTGGGTAATGGGGGTATACATGCCATCCATTCATACCATGGTGGTCAACAAGGTAGGTCAACTTGCGGGAGGCATAACGTTTGCATGCGAGCTTTGATTGAGGTGATTTCTAAAATGCCAGAAAGGTATCAGAGTGTAGAAAACTATCAAGGTTGTGTGAATAGGTTGTAGACATCGTAACTTAAAAAAATTCCATTTAATGAATCTAAATGGCTTTGAAAGGTTCTAGATCTCAATTTCCCAAAATGGGAACTGCCACTAAAATGGGCCTACAAGTTAATTCCTCCAATTTTTTCCACCTAGAAAGTAGCAAGATAAATGAAAAATTATATGATGATACAATTAGGATCATAAATCTCCATTGAGGGAGGATTTTTGTCTCCAAAATATTTACCGAATGAGGTGAGGAAAATTTTCATCAACCTTCTCCCTGGAGTAACATTTTTCTTTGCCTAGAAGTTGTCCTTTCAACCCAATCTGCCAAAGGTCATGTTGCCCCTATATTGTGATTTTGTACATCCTATGAAAAAATATATTCCACCAAATATTCTTGAGCATCTGGTGCTAATTCCGCTATGGTGGGTAGTACATGCTCCTCCTCCTGATCCAACATGGAAGTCTCATAGAGTTTCAAACTATCCACATTCACTACTAAGTAAATGTGCATGTATGGGGGTTAGACTGAGTCTATAGGTGTTGTCTCCCACCTTATCCAATACCTCAAAAAGTCCATACCGTAAATCCCTGATATTATTACCAAGACCCTATAGTATTTACTTGTTCAGATGTAACCAAACTTTGTCTCCCACTTTAAATGACTTCTACGTTATGTGTTGATCATGTACGAACTTATATTTTTCATGTAAATTATTCAATATCTCCTATACTTGCAAATGGATTTGTCTAATATTTTTGATAGATTTATTTGCTTTCAACAATTCTCCTATGATGTCTTCCCTCACCCCTCCTTTATGTCCATAAAAAACATCCAAGGGATAAGGTGGAAAATATCCAAAGCAAGTTTCAAAAGGGGACTTACTGGTAGAAGTATGGACTGCTATGTTACAAGAGTGTTGAATGCAGATCATATTTTGATCCCAGGTATTTAGATGCTTTTGGTTGTAACCCCTCAAAATATGTAGCGACATCATATTAAATACTTCTTTCTACCCATCTATTTAAGGATGGAATGATGCATATCTCTTCAAATTCGTGTCCATCTTCTCCCAATTTGTAGTTCCAAAGGAATTGACAAATTTTGTGTCCCTATCTGATATGATGCTCCTTGGTATCCAAAAGTGCACCCAAACATGTTTAAAGACCATTTTTTCTACTTCTTATCCTCTGATGGTATTTTTAGAAGGAATAGAAATGCACATCTTGCTGAACCTATCAACCACCACAAAAAAATATCCATGTCCCTTCTTGGTTGTTGTAAAACCACCCACAAAATCCATGGAAATTATTTCTCAAGGTTGAGTGGGTACAAGTAAGGGATGGTATAGAAATTTATTTCTATTACTAGGCTTGCTGGTACAACATAGTATGCATCCTCTAATATACCATGGTACATCTTATTGCATTTTGGGACAATACACATACCTTTGTAAGTCAGTAACCATCTTCCCAACACCAAAACATCCTATAATCTTGGAGGTATGAGCCCCTCTGGTAAGATGTAATATTTCACTTTCAGGAACATAGAGCTTGTCTAGCTTGTAGAGCAACCATTTTGGAGATGAAAGTCATCCTTACCATCACCTTCTTCTACATGGATTTGGACTTGTAGCTACTGAAACACCTCTTTAAAGTCTTCATGCTTTGTGTATGCCTCTTTGTATGCATCATGGGTAAAAGGCTCCATGTGCATAAGAGTTCCCAAATCATTAATCCTGGATGTGAGTGGACTTGAAAGCATATTTGCCAAATTATTAATGCTTCCCTTATTATACTTGATGATCAGATGAAATTTTTGCAAAACCCCATCCACTTGTAATGTCTGGTTTGTTGTAGCTTACTATGGGCCTGCAAATACTACTATGGTTGGTCATCGGTGTGTATAATGGTTTAATTTTGCATCATATGGTCATAGATGATTTTAGGGGTGAAATTTCGCTCATGGGCGAAATTAAGGGGCCTCTAATTTTTTATTGGGGGAATTTTTTGTATTAGAGTGATTTTTTTAAACTTATTTCATTAGCCCGTAATTTATTTTAGGGTAAAAATCGTGTGCAGGGTTAGCCCATGTTTTTAGGAGGGATAGAGGAAAACAAATTATATTTAGCCCCTGAAATTTGGAGGAACAAGCTTCCATTAGCCAAATTTCTAGAAATATGGGAATTTATGATAGCTTCTTCACCCTGCCATTTGGTAAAATCAGGGTTTATGGTTTAATTTCGCCCCGATTTTGTGGTATGGGCAGTGGGCACTCAACACTGAGTAGCTACAGCCTACAATCTTCCCTTTGCCCGATTTCAATCTTCCCTTTGCCCGATTTCCAAAGATCATGGAGATTTTTGGCCTGATGTTCTCTCCTTGCTTGATTTATCAACAGAGCACAATGCTTTGGAAATGGAAAATCGATTGGAGGCAGCCATATACACATGGAAAAGAAGAATATAGAGTAGGCAGAGCATCTCGATCGAGGATGGGAAAACCGGTGCAAAATCTTCATGGTCCCTAGTTAAAGAGTCTGAAAATGAACTGGGAAGAAAGGAGCTGTACATGGAAAGGGCAGACAATATACTATTGAACCTCAAGAACAAGTTACCAAGCATATCACAGACTTTCCTGGACATCACCAAAATTTAGTACAGCAGGGTATGGATTCCAAAATTACCTGCCTTTTTTAATGGTTTTCTGTATTTGCCATAGAAACCCTTCTTTGGATGATTTGAAAATGGGATATAGTTACTATTGTGCAGGTTATGAAGTTTTTTTGTGATCTCCTATTTTAGTGCATAGAATTTTTGTTCTTTTAAACTAACACGGCTTTGAAATCGGT
>JASDQU010361049.1:0-10674 GCA_032191745.1 Picea mariana | reverse complement strand
AGACTTACCAGGATTCCTGTCTTGGGTACGACCTCTTACAAATAAAACATTTGTGCTATGAGCATCCATTCTTTTCCACCTCATCTCTTCAGATAACAAGGATGCAACTACATCCTCATACTTCAATGTAGATTGAGTGGTACTACCTATTGCTACAACCGGATTATCCCAAGAGTCTGGCAAAGAACATAACAAAGTAATACACTTATCTTCTTCTGCAATCGTAATATTAAAGGAATTAAGATGTTCTGTCACAGAATATCCATCTTCCATCCTAAGATGATACAACTTCTTTCGAAGAAAAAACTTGTTTATTAGCGACTTTGATTGATACAAATTCCCCAACTTATCCCATAGTTCCTTGGCTGTAGATTCTCCTAAGACATTCAACAACACCGAATCTGTTAGGAAGAATCGAATAGTACTCCTTTCTCTTCTGTCCAACTTCTCCTAATCTTCCTTCGACATACCAGTAGGTGGTGTACTGGTAATTTGTGTACTAGTAGGTTGTATACTAGTAGCCTGTGTGCTAGTAGACAGTGTACCAGTGGGCTGTGTACCAGGATCCACAACGATCCATTGTTCTTTGTCTACAAGAAGGTCCTCCATCTTCAACTTCCATAGCTCAAAGTTTTTACTGTTGAACTTCTCTATCTCGATTCTAGAAGAGCTTGTCATTCCTCTTTCTGCACTCAAATCACCACTGCAAAACCTCCCACTAAACCCAGGTTTATCACAGACCCAAGATAAACTTGATCTATCAAGACCGAGCCAAACCCTCAACAACAAAGGCGTCCCTCTAAAGCCAAAAACGAGCTCTAATATCACATGTAAGTTTTAAACCTGTGAAGTAAAGCAATGCATATAGATTCTTAAGCAAAACATAATTTAATCAATGGCTCATACACAAAGTACACAGAGATTTTATATCGGAAATCCTCAATCGGGAAAACCTTTCTTATATTTATTATATCAAATTTCACCATTCACCATAAAATATATACAATGTTTTTAGGTATTCCATAGATACCAAAACCCTAATCCCTTAATCCAGGATCGTCAGACGCAGTTGTTGAATCTGACGCGCCCACACACACACACATGCAAAGAATATAACACATACCCAACAATATGGGAGCTTGTTCGAAGACCAAAGGACAAAAATGTGTCTGGGACAAAATGGGTCTTCAAAAATAAGCTAAACGAAGATGGAAAGGTAACCAGAAACAAAGAAAGGCTAGTGTGCGAAGGATATTCTCAAGTTGAAGGAATAGATTTTGAAGAAACTTGTGCTCCTATGGATAGAATGAAAGCAATCAGATTGTTCTTGGCTTATGCATGCTCCAAAAGGATCAAAGTGTATCATATGGACATAAAATCATCTTTTCTAAATGGATAATTAGAAGAAGAAGTCTACATAGAACGCCTAGAAGGGTTTCTACTATCAGAAAATGAAGACTATGTTTGCAGATTGAAGAAAGCTTTGTATGGACTTAAGCAATCTCCAAGAGCTTGGTACTCAAGATTGGATAGGTACTTACAACAAAAAGGATTCAGAAGGGGAAATGCATATAGTAACCTCTACATAAAAGTGGATCAAGATAATATGATTATTATTGAAGTGTATGTTGATGACATCATCTTTGGAAGTGACGATGATAGATTGAGTCATAATTTTTCCAAGGATATGCATAATGAATTTGAAATGTCCCTACTTGGGGAGTTGAATTTCTTCTTGGGACTCTAGATATCTCATCTAGATGTAGGAATTTTCATTTCCCAAACCAAGTACATCAAGGAAATGTTAAAGAATTTCAAAGTGGAAGACTGTAAACTTGTGAGTACTCCTATGGTTACCGGTTGCAAGTTGAGAAAAGTTGATGAATCTAAAGAAGCAGATCAAAGAATCTATAGATGAATGATTGGTAGTATACTTTATGTGATATATTAAAGACCATATGTAATGCAAGCAGTTGGACAGGTCGTAAGATTTCAAGTGGCACCAAAGGAAAACCATGTTCTAGCAGTGAAAATGATCTTCAAGTATATTAAAGGAACAACAGATTTTGGGCTATGGTATTCGAAAGGAAATTAGTTAACTATGGTTGCCTACATAGATGTAGATTGGGCAGGAAGTATTGATGATAGAAGAAGTACAAGTGGAACACTTATCTACTTAGGTGACTACTTAGTGTATTGGTTGAGGAAGAAGAAATCTTCAATATCCTTATCCACAAAAGAAGCATAATATATCACAACAACGTCATGTTTTACTCAGATTATCTAGATGAAGCAAATCCCGCAAAACATACAAGTGAGATATGATGAGCCTATTCTGATACTCTATGACAACACCAGTTCTATAAGTATCTCCAAGAATCCAGTGATGCATTCGAAGACCAAACATATTCCTATTAAGTTGCACTTTTTTAGGGAACAAATCATAGAAAAAAAATTAAGTTGGAGTACATTGGGATGAAAGAACATATTGCAAACATCTTCACAAAGTCTCTTCCTAGGGATATCTTTGAGTATCTTCAACAAAAATTGGGATTAATTTCTGCTCCAAATTGATTTCCATAATCTTCTGTAAGAAAAAAAAAGGTAATACTGTCAGGAGGAGTTATCCTTTGCAATTGATGTCAAAGGGAGAGAGAAAAACAATAAAACTGGAAGCATGAAGACAAGGGATTCAATATGAAGACAAGTCGACACTACAATCATTGGGATCAGAGCATGAAGACAGGGGGAGCATGATTGTTCTATGAAGTTGCCATCAATGCCAAAGGGGGAGATTGTTGTAAAATTGGTTGTCATTGATGTCAACCTTATAAGAATCCCTAAAGAAAACCCCAGAAGCCTCTAAAAGTGATGATGATGTGTCCACTTGAAGAAGCCTTGAAGAGCCTTGAAGGATCCTTGACATAAGTGTATATAACTCCAAAGTGGTCCCTTTATGGCATATAGCATTTAAGCATGGCCCTCACGAGATGAGATAACATGTGGTTGTTTCCACATTCCCACTTTGAGTTGTACACAAATGGAGCCTTGACGAATCCAAGTGAAGAAGCCCCTAAGGTCGACCGTCCTTAAGGAAAAGGTGCGACCCAAACGTTGCGACCCTTGGTCACAACCCCTCAGGTGGAGAAGACTCATATAAATAAGAGGAGCCTCATTTTACATTTGAATCACACCAATTCGACATATCCAGGGAAGATGAGTGAATTTCAGCCTAGAGGAGCGAATTTCCAAGGGAATATCAAGTGAAGAAGGGCGAAATTCCAAGGGAAGATGAAGTCTTATGATGCTTTGTTCTATGATTTTATTTGAAGGTCATCTTGGGTTTTTCAATATAATTTTTTTCCTAGAAAAATTCAAATAGAGAAACTTGGAGGTGTTTCAGAAGAGATAACTAATAATATTGGGTACAAATTTCAAGTCTGGACTCGTTACAAGTTTGGAGTTATACTTAGTGGAAGTTGAGGTTTTTAAAACTAGGGTTTTGTTCTTCAAAATGAGTCATCTTGCCATTTTAGCTATAATTATTTTTCAGGGATGATTCAAAAAGAAAAACATGGAGTAATTTTAGAGAAGATATCAAATAATATTGGGTACAAGTTTTAGATCCTGATTCATTAGAGGTACAAAGATATACTTGTTGGAAGTTAGGGTTTGTGACTAATCTAGAAACTAATCCCAATCGTGTGTTCGAGATAAAACAATTATATATGAATATTGGTAGGTCCAAATTGAATTCCAATTGTTGCATTAGAGGGACAACATATCATAATATCTGAGGTCCAATTTTCAGAATCATAAACGAAAAATTGAGCTCGTGGTGAATCTTACAAGTTTGCAGATTTGAGGTACAGTTATGAGCAGTTTTGTATGTAGATTTAAGAAGTGATTTTGGGATTGTATTTGAAGGTTGATTTGATCTTGTATCATCATTTAAAATATTCCAATGGGATTGATGTCTCCTTCCAGTAGGTGTTGGAAAACTCAGGGAGTGAGTGCTTCCTTCAAGTTGGTGTTTGTAAAATCTTGAAACTACTTAAGAAAATTTTCCGTGGTTTTCTCCCAGTTGGGTTTATACGTAAAACATTGTGTGCAATGTGTATGAGTTTATGTGATAATGAATGACATGATTAATGATTAATGTTTATGTAGTTATTGAAGGTTAAAACTGTTGAAATATCTCTATACCGATTCAAACCCCCTCTCAATATTCTTGAATATTCTAACAGAAGGCAGATGCTAGGATGAACATAATCTGTACTCCTCTGCTAGACCTTTTTGACGAGGTACCGAGTTCCCCCAAAAAATATTGTATGCAAACATTACACCCTTGGGAATTTGACGTATCAAATATGCCCATCGGGGCCCACAAACCTTTTGGTGTTTCATTTCCCAGGGTTAGGGTTTTGGATGTTTAGGGTTTTCTCATTTATGTTTTATGTTAAAAATACCTTTGGGAGTCTCATTGTAATAATCTTCTTGTGGATGCACACATCGATCACATCTCTTCTCAGAGATAAGCTACCACCATTATAGCGACTTCATTTTACTATGTATTTTCTTCTACAGTCTCTGCATATTTCATTCTTTAATAAAAAATGAGTATTACTGTATCTCTATGTTTTTGGTCTATTTCTGTGTTTCATTTCATTCCCTCATAAATCTATATCACTCTATCTACACTACTAGTTGTGTATTCTCGACACATAAACTGTAAATCTTTTTTTCCCTGTAAATATATACTATACAACATACATTAAAGTAGTATGCCAAAACCTGTATAATTACTTTTATCAATTTTTATTAACAATAACTCTCATAATGATATTTATACAATTTAAAAAGGAAACCTAAAAGCATATCTGTAATACCTCGTTTTTGAGTCCCCAAATTAATAATGTATTTTTTTTATTGATGAAATGTTGGAGTTCCTATAAAGTTGAAAGGTCGAAGTGCCTAGAAATGTAATACTTTGAATATATTAATAAAATGCATCGATGGATGCAAGACAGACAAGGAAAAAGATAGGGGGCTATGATTCCATGAGGGAGGGGGATAAATGAACTAAGTCTTATTATTATTATTATATTCACCATCCTGGTTTTAGTTGGGGAAAATTGGTTACATGAACTTCTTGTGGAAGGCCATGTGGTGCTTTATTGCATGTAATAATATAAACCCATCTTTTGGGTTGTTTGGGAGTTCCTCGATCATTGTTCCTCATTCATTTGTTCCTGATTCATTCTTGTTCTTGGGTTGGGCATGGGAGATAAATTATGGGAAGAGAAGAGCCATTGTTTGTTGGTTGTAAGTAATTATTGGTTATTCCATAAAGGAATGGGTGTTGATGTGCATGAGAATGATGGTAGTTGAGAAAGAATATCCACAACTGATAATCTTTGGAGTTTCCAGCATTGATATTTCCTGACCAGTAGCACTGGATCCCTAGAAAAGAAGTGGAACAACCTAATGGACTGCATTGCAAAGAGAGGGGTTCATTTCTTTGGGTTCTGCAGGATGAAGGGAAGAGAGATGATAAACTAGGATTGCCCCGTGGTTGGGAAAACTTTGAGATTTTGATAGTTGATTGTGTGGGTTAGAGTCGGCCTAGGACCCATCCTTGTGGATTCATATCCCTGGCTCGGGGGTGATCTACTGTTGAGAGATAGAACAACAATGTATATGGTTGGGTAGAATGTTTGACGTCTGCATCCAGTTGGTGAATGCTTATTTGAAAATGTAAGTGCTCTTTATGTTTTCTCTGTAATTATATTCCGTTGTATATTTATTATCTCTGGGATGTATTTATATGAAGCATGCTTTTTGTTAATGCTGTGCATGGCATGTTGATCATTTATTTTATGGTTTAGCATGTTCTTGTTAATTACATGCATTAGTTTCATGTTTCTTGATTGATTAAAGATTGGTACTAGAAATTCAAATTTTCCTAAGAATGAAAATTTAGAGGTACCCAACTCAATGGGTACGTTACAAATTGGGAAATTTGGGGACTTGTTCCACAATAATGTGGCCCAGACTGGTGGTCTGACTACGTTACAGATTGGTATCAGAGCGAGATTGCAGTGCTTGTGTCGTTTTGCAGGTCATTTTGTGCAGAGGCCGAGCCAAAAGTAATGTCGAGGGGTCGGGCATGGAAAAGATTGGAAATTAGTAGAATTGAAATTGGTCGGGGGAAGCTCAATTGTAGAATTCCATGGTGGCCTTTGCTAAAATTTCAAAATAAGGCATTCTTGAACATTTCGAAAAATTATGAATTTTGGGAAATTTGGGTATTTTTCGTACATGACGTGGAGGCCATGTCTCAGGTGAAATGGAAGTGATGACTTGGACTACCACAATAGTAGGTCCATGGTGGAAACCGATGGCATGGTGGCAAGTTCAGTGGTGAGGTGGGAGGCCACTGTGGTGGGGCAACAAACCATGGTATTGAACGAAACTGTTGGTGGTATTGCATGCCAAGGGAGTGGTTTTGGAAACGTTTCTTGATGATGAAAAAATAATTAAAAGGTGCCACATATCATCAAGCGGTAATCGGTATCACATCGTGAGACGTCATTAACCTCCCGACAACTTCACCATGCGAAATCAACCACAACTGTGGATCTCTCGATCATCTTAGCCATTGGATCGAGGAGCATACAAGTTGTCACGACCAACTAAAGGGTGCCAGGTGGTAGGTCCATAGTGGCAGGTATGCAGTGCTCGGTGGCAGGCTCAGAGCTAATGTGGGTGTTGCATAGGTGAGGTGGTATTGAGAGATACCATAAGCGTTATCACATGGTGGCAAGGTAGTTTTCCAGAAATCCTTTTGTGATGCAAAGCCAATGATAGGACACCACATATTATGGGTGAAATCATTATCATATCGTGGAGGGATGTTAACTCGTGAGTTAGTTCATGATGCAAACTCCATGTGGACCGTCAATCATCCCTTGATCCCGACTGTTAGATCTGGGGTGGAGACGGGTTGGGCATTGGGGGTTAAGGTGTAGGATGGGACCCACCCATCCCCAAAGCCTATGTATGGGCGTAGGGTGGAAGTTTGGAAGGAGTGAAAGTGGACTCTGTTGGTGACATGGGCCACCATAGTGGTTCCATGTGGCATTCGGTATAGTGGGGCCACGTATTTAATAAAATTTATTTTTAATTTATATATTAAAGCAATAGGTAAAGGAGAATAATGGGGTAGTCCAGGTGGTTGGGGAGGTGACATGAAATCCTATGAGGGTGCCACATTGTCATCCACGTCAAAATATTTCCATGTAGGAAAAAGTGTTCTATAGTCTAAGAAAAAACCCGAGTATGGAGACATTTTCTTATTTTGGCGACAACAAAAGAATATTAAGTCTAATTGAGATGAAACTTCTAGGTTTTGTATGAAATAAGGAGGGATACAAAAGTGTCTCAGAAGGACACTATCCATTTCTTCCTGGATTTGTTAGAAATTGCAAAATAGTGGTTTTTAAAGATCTGGATCCAAACCATTGGCAGAGATCCATATTAAGTTGAAATTCTTGGAGAGAGCCTAGAAAGCAGACATGGAAATAACCCATGAAGGAATTGAATAAAATCTAAGGGGTTTGGAAGTGAGATGTTGAAATAGGCCAAAATCCACTATTTCAGTCCACTTTTTGGGGATTTTGGGGATATTCAGAGAAAGAAGAGTGATTCTAGATCACAAAACTGGAAAATTTTATTTACTCAACATTTTGCATACTCATCAAGACAAACAAATTTGGTTTATTGAAATTTTTTGAGAAGTGCATGTTGAGGTGATGAATGGCTATATCCTCACTCAAAAATTTTCGAATCTCAGTAGGCTAGGTGAGATAGGCGAGATTATCACCCCAAGATTATATCCCGTTCAAAAATATCAATCATCCCTCAAGAAATAAGTTCTTGGGCCTGATGCTATTATCAAATTTGCATGCTTTGCTGTAAAATAAAATTAAAAAATAAAAATAAAAAGTGCTTGTAAATAAAGTTTTATAAGAGTTAAATGAATAAATACAAGATAATACACATCTGAAAATCATTACACAAGTCGTCACAAATGGATAAGAAATAAAAAAATGATTTTATTGATATCCTTTCTGAGTTACAACCAAGTTTCTCTTTACAAACTCTTGTGAGGGTTTTGACCAGAATCCGACTTAGAAGTCTAGGATTTAATTTTGAATCATACAAAGACAATTGGTGTCTTAAATAAAAATACCAAGACCAGAAATAAACTGGATCAACCAAGCTACAAGTGCATCATAGTCTTGACTCTGCAAAATAACCTTAATCAACACTGAAACTAAATTCAAAAATTATAATAAAGCTAAACAAACTATCAAGATGAATGAATGACCTTATGAAGCATGTCACAAGTCTATGCTTCCCATTCCTTTCTTTTTTCCACCTTTAGATTAACCCTTCTATCAACAAGAGGACTTAGCTCTCAAGAAATCTCATAAATGAATGCATGAATAATTAATCTCACTTGAGGCAAGAGCAAATCTTATCAAAGTATCTTTCTATTGTCTCATGTCCTTTTTCTCTTCCTTTTATTATTCAAAAAGAGGTTCAAGTGGTTCAACTACTTTTTGTTACTAAAGTTAAATAACTTTAGTTAATATAGAACAACTTATAATTGATAAGGGTATATAATAATAATAAATAATAATTAATAGGTGGGGTGCATATATGTTTTTTTTTTTTTTCAACATTCCCTTGTTCCTCCACTTTTACTCAAGATATCATGCACACATCATCATCATCATCATCATATATATATATATATATATATATATATATAAACATCCAACATAATCATGCCACATCATCATAAACACTTGTATCTCCCAAAATACTTTAAATGCATGACATAAGTCTTTCAAAAAATAATATCATCTCAGTTGTCCAAAAATATATATATGCCTCGTATGTCAAACTAAAATGCCATCATAAAATAAAATAAAGTCAGAAATAATATTTTTTATTTGAAGTAGACTTTCTCTGTCTACTTCCTTCTGAAAGTGATGCCTTTTGTTTAAGTAAATCTGCATCAACAAATTTCATTTCCTCAACCTTTGACATCTCTGGGTGCATGTCATCAAATGTATTTTTTCTTACATCATCCTCAAGTTTGGTAGGAATGGAATTGATTGTATAGGAAAAGCCTCAGATGAATCAGAACTAAAAGAAATGGAAGGATGCTTTCCTTTACTTGGTTGAGGTTTGATAACTAATTGTTTGTAATTTTTAGGGATTTGGACATGATGTACATGTGAGGCTACATATGCAATAAGTTGAGGAGGCTGTAAAGGAGGAGGAGGAGGTGGTGGTAATGACATGGTGGGCCAATGAACTATACCATAGGGAGGATTATCAGGCACATTTTCCCAACCATCATTGGCTAGTGGCATGTGAGGTGGTTCTTGAATGTCGTCTATGCTTGGATGTGGTTGGAGAGAAGGAATAATAGGTGGTTGAAATGTAGGGTGGCCAGTGAGGTTCAAATAGACGGTTTGGACCAACTAGTTGAATTCCTTGGAATTAGCATCGAAATGGATGGAGAACCTCATCCTTTTATTTATGCTTCTTTTTCCAAATGCATTAGGAATTCTACCTCTCTTTCTTTTGTTTCCTTTGTTACCAAAGCGATTGTTTCCTCTGTGGAATAAAATCATCTAAATAACCATCAATAATCAAATTAGTATACACAAGTCACAATATGTTAATCATCAAATACTTTTTTTTTCTTTAAAAATAATTTAACATTGGATTTGAATTGACCAAGCAATCAAGCATGCCAAGGAGATATGAAAGGGGATGAAGAAAAGAAGGAAGCATATCATAAACTTCCCTTTCTTTGCTTGTTGTCCAAACATTCAAACTGTAAATTCTTTACTAAAATGTCATTGATCTTATTGAACATGGGAAATGAATGTAAATAGAATTATAAATGACAAGGGGTAACGAAAAAGGGACTTGTAACTCATGGAAAATGTAATAGATGATAGGAATGCATGATAAAATACATGTTCAAAATCCATTTATATCAATTCTGCTTACAACTTATTTCCTTTCCTCTTGAATAAGATTCATATAAGCATGCTTTATAAACCATTGTCTACTATCTTTTATACATGTCAAAATATCCTATGATTCATTCAAATCATAACAAACTGTTCATGTATCAAGACCATATACATCAATTTGCCAACAAATTTCTTCTTTGAAATTTTTTCTATTGATATAACAGGGGGTGGAAAATCATGAAATCAAATGTAATATGTTTCAGGACTTTTCGGGAATAGTTTATGAAAAATGATATATTATGAGAGGATTTAGTTTTGTTTGTATAAAATAAAAACAAATTTTAAATATGCAAATAAAAACTTTCATCCCTTTTCCAAAAATTCATTACATTTCATTTGATAGTCTGAGCTTGTATCATCAAACTTAATAGTCTCTGTTGGATTACTGAGAGGGGGGGTGAATCAGTAATAGAGCAATTTAATCCCTTTTAACCATATAATCCAAGTGCTATATCAATGAAGCATTATTATCCAATAACTGCAGAGTAAATAAGCAATGAACAAATGAACAATCATACACATACACAGTACACCAGTGTTTTATGTGGAA
>JASDQU010361045.1:0-11774 GCA_032191745.1 Picea mariana | reverse complement strand
TTATGATTTGAGTGAATTGTTTTTTTGTTTTCCCAACAAATAATTCATGTAGTACTTCAATTCCTAAACTATGATGTACAATTCCTTATCTTATTTGGGGTATATTATGATTGCACCAACAAAATTTTCAAGTGTTATGTTATCCAACTCCTTCATTGTATCAAAGGTTCCCCCATTATGTATCATGCAACATTTGATTTGATTTCAAATGAAATTGCAAGTTTCATTAGATTTAATATTGATGCATTACAATTATTTCATGTCAAAGCTTCAGTTATTTGGTTTTCAATTGCAATGAATTGAAAGGTTATACTTTCCTTTTCTAATGTGCATTGAATAGACACTTCATTCCTAAATAATTTGCTAACCCCATGAATTACCTTGGTTCAAATAAATTATCTAGGATCAACCAATTTACAACGAATTTTATATTTCTTAGGTCAATACAAAATTCACATCCTCTAACTACAAAATCCATACACAACAATAATTGTTTTCGAATCTCATATTTCTTCATGTTGGCTTGCAATTAATTGTGTTGAAGGGTTAAAAATATCATTTCCAAATGTTTCAAATGATCTTCCCAAATCTTGCTAAAAGTCAAAATATCATCCAAGGAGGCTACAATAAACAAGTTCGAGAAATGGTCTTAAGATATCATCCATGAATCTTAGAAGTGTTGTCATAGTATTGTGTAATATAAATTGCATAATGACTCACTCGTGCAATCCATGTTTTTTTTTTAAAGTAATATTCCAAATTATTCTTTGTGTATATTGTCATATTTGTATCCTTACTTCTAATCCAACTTCACGATAACACATGCTTCCAATATTTGGTTGATTAGTTCCTTTATTATTTGTAGAGGATATATATATATATATATATATATACTGATCTTGTTCAATCTAAAAGATCTACACATTTTCTCTAACATCCATCTTTCAATAGAATATTAATATATTACAATTGTATACCGTATTACAATGTAATTCGGTAATGCCATATTACAATGTAATATGGCATTACCATATTACAATGCAATATGGTAATGCCATATTACATTGTAATATGGTAATGCCATATTACATTGTAATATGACATTACCATATTACATTGTAATATGGTATACCATATTACAATGCAATATGGTAATGCCATATCTCGTGTAAATTTTTTTTTTTTTAACTTAAAGTCATCGTCGCAATATCGATCATAGTTCGTCGGAAAAAAATAAAATATTTTGAACAACCGTGGCAATAGGGACGAAAGTTCGTCGCAATTTGCCACAGTTTTTTGTCGCACATACAACATCTACGTCGTAAGTTTGGTCTTGAGATACATTTTCGTCGCTATTGCCATGGATTTTCGTCGCAAGTTGTCACAGTTTTGCATGACACATACAACATCTGCATCGCAATTTTTTGTCTTGGCATAAATTTTCATCGCAATTGCGATGAAGTTTCGTCGTAATTGCCTCGGTTCTTCGTTATAATTGTGATGAAGTTTCTTCGTAATTGTGACGATATATAGGGTTAACCGATCTTGATGGTGATGACATGTGGAGAGATAATTTCGTCGATGTTTCCACACACACTTGGATCGTGGATATAGTGACGAAAAAAAGTCTCTTCTTTCATGGAAATTGCAACGGATAGCTGTGGCAATATCAACAAAAAACCGTCACAAATTTGGTCATATGTACTAGTGTTAGCATGCTGCAATTGGTCTAACAAATCGTTGATCCTAGGCAGAGGGTACCGATTCTTGAGTGTAATATTGTTCAAATATTTTTAGTCGATACACATTCACCAAGTCTCATGCTTCTTGGGTATCATGATGATAAGTGGCCCATAAGGTGAGGTTCTTGGTTGAACTACTCCCTACTCTAGTAGTTGTTGCAATTTTTTCTCCATTTCATCTAATTCTAGAATAGACTTTTTGTACAACCCAATATTTAGTAATGGGGAGTTGGGAAAGAACTATATGTCTTGCTCCACTTCCCTCTTAGGTGGAAATCATTTAGGTTCCTAGAACACTCCTATCTATTCCTACAACAACTCCTCAAACTATTGTTTCTTATTTTTAGTGCATTTGTCTAGGGATTCCTTTACTCATATCGATTCATCACTTAACGAATTCTCTCATAAGAAAATAAAAACATACTTTTTACTTGAACTAATCAAATTTTTTTCTTGGTTAGAACCTACTAGTGAGATATTTGATTTAACTTTAAGCACATTGATGATGAAATAATTTGCATCCTTGATCAAGTGGTACTGGTTTTCTCTCCTCATCAATATTGCATCCCTCATATACTATTATGATCCAATGCCTTAAAAATGATAAAAATTCAATCAATATAGTCCACTTCTAAAGCAAAACCTCCTTTTAAAATATATTCAATTCAAAAGATAAGATGATATGCTTATACAAATGATTATATTTTATTATAAATAGGAGATAAAGTGAGCATGATGTAACCTATCACTAATACAACCTAATAATAACTAATAAACTAATAATAGATGAGTTTTAGGGCCTTAACATAGGACCTTATGAACATTAATATACCCCCTCTCCTTTTTTAAAAATATTTTCCCTCATAGATTGTAATTGACGATGTTTCTTAATGAACTACTCATTTTCTGATGTAGCTTCTTTTGGAGGCATATTATTCCACTTGATTAGGTATTCCATAATGGTTCTATTCCATAAAGATATATAATTCCTATATATAATTTTTCCAAATCAAGAATAAACTTCCCTTCTTCATCTAATTATGGAAGTTATGCTTGCACTGACATAGTTTGTCCCAAGTTATTTTTTTGGCAAGATACATGAAAAACCATATGAATGCAAGAAGAAGGAAAATCTAACTCATATGCCACTTGTCCAATCTTGTGAATAATATTGTAGGGTCCATACAATTTTGGAGATAATTTCAAATTCTTCTTATTTTTTAGAGTAGATTGCTTATAAGGTTGCAATATCAAAAATACCTAATCACTCTCTTCAATTTGTATTTCACTTTGATGTTGATATGATTGTTTCTTCATCTCATTTGTTTGAAATGGTCATGAAAAATTTATTAAATACTAGGATTTATATATCCGTAAAGAGATTCAAATAGGGGCATCTTAGTAGATGTGTGATAGGTGGTATTATACCACCATTCTTCTAGAGAAATCCACTTCACCCATTGATATTTCTTTTCTAAAAAATAACAACATAGATAACCCTCTAAACAATTGTTAACCATATTTTTTTGGATGATATGTTGATCTCATAGCTAGTGTTGTTCCACTCATCTTCCATAATTATTCCCAAAAATTTATTATGAATTTTGTATCTCTCTCACTTACTATTACTTTAGGAAATACATTAAGTCTATGAATTTCCTTCATGAACACTTTTGCTACTGGGATTTCTATATATGTACTTTGAATTCCACAAAAATGTGCACATTTTGTGAGTCTATCCACAAACAAAAAAATGCCAGGATTGTCTTTTGATTTTGGTAAAATTGTAATGAAATCCATTGATATCTCTTCCCATATTTGATTAGGTATATGTAAAGGCTGAAGTAACTCTAGATTTTTTACAATTTCTCCTTTATTTATTTGGAAAACCTGACATTCTCTTACAAATTGTTTAATGTCTTTCTTCATTCCTTCCGAAAAGAAATGTTATTTCATCCTTTTATATGTTTTAAAGAACCCTAAATTTCCTTTCATCGGAGAATCATTGATTAAGGTATTTTTCCTCCATGACCTCGGGTCAAGTCACAACAGATCAAGACCAAATTTAGAAGATAGAACCAAACCTTATCTATAAAAATGCATACAATAAACAACTACTTTTATAAGGGGAGAGAGAGAGAGATAAAGAAAGAAGAAAAGGCCTCACACCTTAAATCCTTTGTTCGATGTTGATCCCCTCTCTCACTTCTTGAAGCATTCCTGATCTCTGTCGAAACTAGCTTGCAATAGGAAACCAAGAATAGGCTGCTACAAGGTAGTTTTATATTCAAAAAACATATAGCATGTGAATAGATTCAAGTGTGTACATAATACATTAGCATATGACATCACAATGAATCGATAAACAAACAATAAGATGGAAAGAGAACTCTTCTATTACCAATAATGTGAAAAAGGCAGTTACAACCTAATTCAGCCTTCGACACTAGCTCAGAGCCAACTGCCCTGGGTTCCTACAAATACCTTCAAGCATCAACTCAAGTGGTGAAGCTCTTCCTTGGATAAATCAATAGGGATAGGAAAATACCTTGTATTTATATAGAGAAAATAATGAACATTCGAAAAGGAGTTTCCAGGTATGGGATGCTACTCAAAGAATGAAGAGATTAGGTAAGCTTGCTAAAAAATTTACATTAAGATCTTGCATATCAGTTATGTCGTGGCTTTATGCCATCCTTGAGAGGTTTGGGAGGTTTAATTCTATTTTTTATGGGAAACAATCCCAACCAAAATCCCCTCCAAAAAAAGTGGAATTATTTTATTTATTCCATTTTTTAGGGCATCCATGGGTTCCAAGATATCAAGCCACGGATTTCCACATGTTGCACAATGGAAACACATGGATATAAGAAAAAAACATTTTTTTTTAGGTGAATTTGATGATGGAAATTGGGATTTTGATTAGAAATGTAGGGAAAGGTTTGGGCCATGTCACAAATACATAAGTGTGTAAATTTGTGCTATAAAAATCATGAGACTACCTTAATATTTGTTGCTTCATCTTTGATTGAGAGCATACAAATATTCTCCCCTTATACCAAAGGATATCTCTCTTCCACTTCCAATTTTCCATAGAGATAATCCCTTTCTTTATACATTATATTTTATGTCTTGTACTATTGTCATATTTCCATTCATGGGGATACTCTTCCAAACAGACAATAATGGAAGATGTAATGGAATATAAAGTGGAGGCTTGTTCTATTCTAGAAAGTGCATATCCAACCACATTTTCCTTCCCATTTTGTAGATTATTTCAAAATCAAACCCTTGCATTTTTTCTACCCATTTTTGTTTCTCTTCTAATGAAAATATTTGATCCAAAAAGTACTTTAGGCTATCATGGTTTTTCTTTACTTTAAAATTTCTCCCATTGATATGTTGTCACCATTTTTTTATTTCATTTAAAATTTCTTCCATTTCTTTTTCATATGTATATTTCACCAAGTCTTTTCCATTTAATTGTTTACTTTCAAAAGCCAATTGTCTCCCTTCTTGCTTCAATGCTACAACATTTCCTTGTCTACATGCATCACATTCAACTATAAATGTTTTACCAAAATTAGGTTTTTCCAATATTGGTGTAGTAGACATGGCATATTTTAAAAGTTATAATGCCAACGTAGCCTATTCATTCCATACAAATGAAATTGTTTTCAAGAGATACACGAGTGGGCTTGCAATGCATGCATACTTATTAACAAATTTTCAATAATATCCTCTAAGACCCAAAAATCCTCTAAGACTCTTGATGTTCTTAGGAATAGGCCACTTTGTAATAGCTTGGATCTTTTGAGAGTCCACCTTGACCCATTTCCTTGAAACAATATGAACCAAATACCCTACTTCTTTTTTCCCAAAAGAAAAATTGGATGTTTTTACATACAATTGATTGTTCTCAAGAATTTGCAGGACTTGATCCACATGTTTAATGAGGTATTTCCATGATTTTATATAGATAAGTGTATCATAAGAAAACCAACAAAATATTTCTAATATGGGATTGGAATTTTTTGTTCATAAGACTTTTAAAAGTTGAAGGAAGATTAGTCATCACAAAACTCATGACCAAGAAGTCATAATTCCCATCATAAGTTCTAAAATTTATTTTTGGAATGTCATATTTTCTTAATCTAATTTGGTGGCATCCTAATTTAAGATCTATCTTTGTAAAATAAGCCACTCTATGAAGATCATATAATACCTCATCAATATTTGGAAAATAGAATTTATCCTTTATGGTGATTTTGTTTAGATCTCTATAATTAGGACACATCCTTAAAGAATTATCTTTTCTTTTGACCATCACTACTAGGGATGAAAATGAACTTTTTCTTGGTTGAATAATACCTCAATATATCATGTCTTCTACTATTTTATCAATATACCCTTTTTTTTAATGAGTATATCTATAAGCCCTTTTATTAGGAGGAGTTCCTTGTATTAGTTTGATTTGATGTTCATGATCTCTTGATGAAGGTAGACCTTTAGGAATTTCTTGTAAGATCCTATAGTGTTTTTCCAAGGTGCATATTAATTCCTATGGAATATTTTCATCTTCTTGCTTAAATTGCATAGAATAAAGTTTAACAAAAACTCCCTTTCTACCCTTTTTATGATATTTTCCATTCTATGAGAATTGATGACTTGAGAAGTTCTAGATTTTAACCCTTTCAGTTCATATTTAAGTCTTTCTAATTGAAATGTCATGAATAATTCGTTATAGTTTGTAGAAATCATGCCCAATGTTCTCAACCATTGAATCCCTAGAACATCTATACATATAATGGGAATGACATCAATTGGGATTTCCAAATTATATTCTCCCATACTTAGTTTAATGTTATGGCATTTTCCTACATAATCAATGTTCCCTACATTAGGAAACAAAACTTGAACATTTGTCACTGTATATACAAAACAATTGAGGTGCTATGATAATATTTTATCAATGAAGTTATGG
Source organism: Picea mariana (assembly GCA_032191745.1). NCBI lineage: Eukaryota > Viridiplantae > Streptophyta > Pinopsida > Pinales > Pinaceae > Picea > Picea mariana. The sequence goes on along the minus strand of JASDQU010361045.1, from coordinate 5,048 downwards.
GCACTACCCAAGTCGTTTAGAACTATAAAAATTTTCTTCTTTATGTAGCCTACACTATTCAAGGTTTGAGGTGATAACAAACTTTTCAGTGCATGAACATTTATTTTGCATGTGTTTGATTCGATGTTGTGCACAATTTATGCCTCTATTTCCTTCTCTTTTAAGTTGGCAGGTTCTTATTTCTTTTTGTACATGCCTTCATTTCCTCTTCATCATTATTTTCCAAGGTGAACAATTTAGTTTCTTGACATTTATGCCATTTTGACCATTTGTTGTTACAACCAAAGCATAGTCTTTTTTTTATCCAGATTAAATTGAGAATGACATGAAGGGAAGAGATATAATAAATAAACACACAAATATATTGCAAAAAACACAATAATATAGTTAAACTCAAATTCTATTAATGACTATTTAGAATACAAAATACTACAAAATGCAAAGAACACAAGATATCTAGAATGGTGGTAGTTTGTCCATGAAGAGAGAGATGTTTCCACTATGCTCGTTCACAAGACATTGATTAAAAAGAGATCAAAAAGGAATTTTAACATAAAGAATCAATCAGAAAATCCTAAACATAAAAAACCTTAAGCCCAAAAAATGAAACTCCAAAAGGTTTGTGGGACCTAATGTGGTTAATTGATATGTCAACTTCCTAGGGGCGTAACATTTTCATTTAATATTTGTTTGGGGTGCTTGGTATCCCGTCATAAAGGTCTAGTTGAGAAGTACACATTTCAAACAACCTAGCATCTACCTTTGCATGCATGTTAGGTTTTGGGAAACCCCAAAAAATGTCATTTAGGGCCTCAAAATGGCCCTGAAAGTTTGGGATCCAAAACAATGTAGAAAAAATGCCAAGAAGTGGAACTATTCTAAATTGGTGGAACAGGTGGGTGGCCACCAGTATCCACCTAGATCATTACTCCCCCATTAGGATGTAATGGTCCCATTGTGTCAAGTTCCTCCATTAGATGGGGAAACTTCTTCTCAATCTGGATCCTAGTGATCCACCTTCCCTAGTGAATACATTTCCCTACTTTGATGACCCGATAGAGTTGGATGCTCCATTGGTGGGTTCCCTCCATCTTGGTGTACATTATAGGATCAACTATAGCTTGTTCAATATAGTCAGGATTGATTTCTGTATGGGTCATGTCCTTGGCCATGTCTGAAGTGTCCAAGAGAGGTGGAAAATAAATTTGAAGCAGTTCACATTAAATATGGGGTGTAAGACAAGGAAAGGGGGAATACTTAATTCAAAATAATTCTCACCCACAACATTGGTAATGGTGTAAGTCTCATATCAGAGTGGCTAGATATTCCAATGGGGACCTTCAAGGAACTATTTCTATAAATGAAACCATATATTATCTCCCTTGAAACTTGTGTTGTACCTGATGCTAATCATTGTGATTCTTGTACTTAGAATTGGATTTCTAAAAAATAACATAAAATTGTTGTTGGATATAATGGTTTCTTTCCACAAATTTGGCTTCTCAATAATCCTCCATCTGAGCATGGGGGAATTCTTCCTGTGCAACTACAATGGGCAGAGCTATATCAATGGGGGTCAATGGTTGGAACCCCAAGCACACCTAGAAATGGATATGGAAAATAGAGTTGTGGAGGGATATGTTGTAGCTATGTTGAACATAAGGAAGACTCTCATCCCATGTGCATGGATTTTTGAAATTTTACATACTTGAGATATGAGTAGTCATCTTCTTGACTAGTTCTATTTTTTAATCAATGTATGGGTGTAAGGGAGTTGATTTGGTTAGCTTGGTGTTCATCATGAACCATAGGCTTGATTAGAAAGTAATTAGGAAACTACTATCTTGATCTAAAATAATGGTCCGTGGTAGCCCAAAATGAAACCAAACATGCTCAAAGAAGAGCTTAGCAGTGGTCTCGACTATGATACTATTTTTGCAACGTTCCAAAAATACCATCTTAGATAATCGATCAACGATAACGAAGAAACAATAATTTCAGTGCGTGGTTGAAGGTATACTAAACATTGAATCCATGGAGATGGACTCCCAAGGCCTATCAAGAGTAGGAATAGGGGTGTATATCCCCTGTTTCTTGATGACAAGTTTGGAAATGGTGTAGGAAATGTAGGATCTGATATAATTATCGACATCTTGTTGAAGCTTCAACCAATAAAAATTTGTTTGCAGTACTACCACTATTTTTTCCATACCAAAGTGTCCTACCGCTCAATTGTAATGAGATTCCAAAATAAACTTTGCGCGCTTTCTTGAAGGAACACAAAGATGACTCATATAACATGAAAATTCATCTTGAATATGAAAGTTTGGAACTTTTTTTCTTGTTCTCAATGTTTGATAGGTAACAACAAAGTAATAATCATTGTTGTATAATTGTGGCCACCTAGAGATATCATTCCCATAGTAATTGAGAACTTTGGTCAATGCCACAATAGGGGGTCGAAAAAGGTAGTATGTGACATGGTTGGTGCTTCCCTTCTTGTACTTGATGTTCAAGGGAATTGTTGTAGGTACATGGACCACTTTTGATGGAAGTCATTTTGTAACCTTTCTTATGCCCGCATGAACTACAAAGGAATGTTATCAGTGTGGAAAATCATTTCCTTTCCTAGAATGTAATGCTTCCACTATCGAAAATCCTATGTAATGGAGTACATCTCTTTGTCATATTTGGGGTATATGAAAAAACGTCAAATAATGTCTCATTGTGATAGGTAACCTAATTCCCATGAAGAGTGAGCACTACATCGATATCATAATTTTAAGCATCTGTCTCAATGTCAAATGGGTTTTTATAGGTTTGGCATACTAAGGATTGTTGTTGAGTAGAGGAAGAATTTCAAATCCTTGAATGCTTTATGTTTTAATGCAACTAAAACAAACATGGCCTTGGCTTGACCCTTGGTCACCTATCTTAGGGCCGAAGCAATATGAGAACCAAAACAAAAACTTGTGGTATAAGTTGGTGAGGCCCAAGAAGATTTGGAGTTTAGTCAATGTATTCAAAGTCATCCAATCATAGATGAATTGGATCTTGGTTGGATCCACATGCACAGCCTGCTCATCTACGATGTATACCAAATATTGGATTCTTTGCATGTTTAAGGAACACTTCCCCAAATTGGCATATAAATTATGTTATTGCAGGGTGCCCAAGTGATCCAAGAGGATCCGAGAATTCTCATAGAGGTCCAGGAGGATTTAGAATTTCCATAGAGGTCTAGAATGGTTCAGAAATGCACAAAATCCATATGTCCCAAATTCTCTTGAAAATGCCATCAATGCATAGAGCTCGGTGATAGATTTCCAATAGTGAAAAAATAACCTCAAACATACTTATTATGCAAAATTTATGAGAGGTCAAAGTTTAAGTCAAATCAGGTCAAAGGTCAAAATTTAAAGGGAAAAGTGAAAATGGTGACACATGTCACCACTGCAAGGGTGAGACATGACACATGATTGTATAGGAGACATGTCACGGGATCATTGGCAGCTGACTGGAAAAGATGTACACTCCAAATGGATGAATCATATGTTGAAAAGTGGCAAGGGATAGCCAATGAGAGGCCACAACATGGCGACCTCCCATTTCCCAATATTGGTTAGTGTTTAACAAAATTTTGGGAGTCAACGGGGGTCGAACCTGTGAGCTCCCAAAACCTTATACAAGCCTCCACTACCAAAGTTCCATGCATTTAGTTATTAATATAACATTTTTAAAATTATATTTGAATTTGTATAAACTTTCATTCTGGGGGAAAAAGGGGTCGAGCGATAGCCCCCAACCCCTTGGCTTATATACTATACATGCGACCAATGCCATAGTCTGTGTGGTGGATAAATAAATTCATAACCATGTAACCATATATTAAAGAACCAACAAATATGCCAAAAAAATGACAAAATATATGACGGTTGGTGGGGCTCGAACCCCTGACTTACCATATATAAACACCACAATTTAACCAACAAACCATGCATGTGGTTTGTTAAAACAAACCCACAAAATTGTATTTAATGCCTGCCCCAAAGTTCAGACAGTAGGTTAGGGTCCACGACTTATTTAATGGGCGAACGAACCGAGGTTGGAGGACATTAAATTATGCATAGATTTTATTAAAGTACGTGCCCAAGGATACATAGATTTTGAGATACACCATAAATCATGATAAGAGGTCCCTTAGGAAGAGTTTCAAGAATTTAATACTCATTTTTCATGATTTTTCATAAGGAATCCAATGTTGCACTCCATTTCTGCATTTGAGCAGCATGTAAAATGGTCATTGTAAAAAATAATATTTTAGCATTAATAAAGAAGGTCTTTATATGAAGCGGACCCATAGATATGGCCAAAATTGGGTGAACTCCGTTATCCAACTTGTGTGTGTGATTTTGTCATTGTTGTTCCTTTCATGCTCAATTATTTTGAAAGTTATTTATGATTAAAGTGTATGTGGTTAGATAAGTATTTCACATGTAATTTTTCAATTAGTCAAGCGATCATTATTATTTCGAATATCAAGTAGATGTTTATGTTTATTTAAAATAAAAAAATTCTAATTATTTTTCAAATCAATTTGGTACTAGAGCAAGGTTTGACAAGTGTTTGCAAGTGAATGCTTACAAGAGATAAACTCAAACTTGGTAAAGGAAAACTTGCAAGTTATAAGTCCGAGATTGGAAAAATATTTTGAAGACATAAGATTGCTTTTGAAGAAGGAGAAGAAGAAGATCAGCCCATGAAACATGAAGATATTGGGGCTACACTTCAATCATTAATGGAGAGAGTAGAGAATTTTCAGTGAATAATTCAAAACCATGTAAGCGAAGAATCTTCGATAAAAGGAGAAGGAGTAGGTGAAGGCAGTGGTGGACCTTCATAGCACCCTTCACCATCTTCCTTAGGGATTTTTTTGTATACTCATGAAACTCTTCTAAATTATATTGGTGGAATGCACTCATATATTCATCATACTATCTTAATGTTTATCCCTACTAACATTGATAAGGTGTTAGTATGAGTTACAC
>JASDQU010361040.1:0-11745 GCA_032191745.1 Picea mariana | reverse complement strand
TTATATATATATGTGCTAAGTGCTAGTTATATATATTTTATCCATATATTGGATTATGAATGGTCATGGTATGAAAATTACCATTATAGAGGAAATTGGGAAAATGTTGCATTTGTAGCTTGTGTATGTATTGTAATTTGCATACACAATTATTGTTTTACAAGCCATATTCATACTTGATACATATATGTTTCATATTCATTACAACAAAGATAAAGCTATGCAATTACCATTTTTATATACAAATGTCAAGTACATGAAACTACTTATGTTTTACTCAAACATCTTGCAAATAAGATTAGATGGTGTATATATGCATAACTCAATATCAAGTAACTTTTAAAGTATTACAGACATTGATATGTAACTATAGACACTCATAGATGTCATTAACTGCATAAAATAAAATACATTGTTAATAATCTCTCGGAATAATGATATATATTAAATCTTTAAATACGATTACATGGAGTACATAGTATATAAACCAATGCTATTTTGTAACTGCACTAGGCTTCTTGGGAGGTTACTGCAAGCCCTGCTCTTGAGATGAAAAAAAATCTGCAGAGCCTCTCTTTTTTGTTGTAGAGGCGTCTGATTTTTCTATAGTTCCAATAGGCACATGTTGTAATTGTTTCTCTAGATTTTTTATTTTCTTCACATAATTTTACAATTTCTTTTGCAATCTTGTTTTATCTTCCGCTTTCTTTTTCAACATTTATGCATTCTTTTTATACTTCTTGTCATTGGCATTTTTATTCTTTTCAAGTTCTTCCTTTTTTGTTTTCAGTTGGGATCAAACTTCAACCAATTAACCCCTAAGTTTTTGCACTTCATTCTCAATCTCTTGTTCCCTTAAATATTGTTTCTCTAATGAAATAGATAAAATTGGCACTACCTCAATTATTGTTGTACTCTGTAATTTCTGCTGCAAATCAACAATTTGGGATTTCAACTTTTGTATCTTTGCGTCAAATCCCAAATTTTGTGCCTTTTAGTTTTGCCTTTTAGTAGGTATCTTAAAGTTTCAACAATATTAACTTCATCTTGGGAAACTATATCTGAACTCATTTCCACACCATCAACTGCAATCTGTTAAGGTACTTCCTCAATGGGTTTCTTTGTTCTTGATCTCCTAATGTAGGTTTTAAAAGGGATTTTTTGGTCATCGGGTCGATCTAAGTCTATAATTTTTTGCAGTTTGCCTGAGAAAATGAACTTAATCTTCTTTAAATTACTTTCTTCAAGGGAATAATGTAATTTTTCAGCTAATAGATGAGGGATCTCTATAGCCCTGTTTTCAACCCAATAAATGACTAGACTCATGTAGTTACTAGAAATATCAATCTTATGATGATTCATAATTTACCTAAGGACAATTTGAATCAAATACTTGTATAGTCACTGGGGAACATCTAACATTCTTAAACCATTCCTGGGAACAAATACCTTTTTCCCACATATTTTACTGGCCATCTCAATATTTTCTACCTTGTTTTTTGGGGGGGGAGTTAAATGTTTCTCCCCCTCTATGTGGAATTTTTGTTTCTCTTGCAATCGAATCAATGTCTAGGTAAATGCTCTAGCCAAATAGTTTTAGTTCCACAACTATGTCATCATAATTATCTATGGCCATATCTATCTCATCATTTTCAAAATTGAAGGGTCCAAACATAAAGTTAAAAACCTCTGCTCTTCTCGGGATATTTAGAATACAAGTTGGACAATTCATTGTGTATCTCCATGCATCAACACACTCCTGGAATTTGTTAATAGTGAAATTTTCATCTCGGGAACCTCATGTTTCAACTGCCATGCCCATTGTAGAGGATGACCTTGTTTCAATTGCGACCATTGTTTTATGGGTTCAAAGTTGAAATGGTTTTTAAGGAATGCACACTAACATGAATGGACATTGAGGAATGGAGGTCGTGGAATACACGCTCATGCTAAGGAAACCCTTGGTAGGAAATTGATTTTTTTTAAATGATTTAGGGTTATATTGGTATATTTTTCTATAAAACACTTTTGTTAAGAAAATTAAATTAATATTTACAGATAAGATATAATTTATTAAAAATAACACTTTTACAAAGCTTGTCGTGCATTTTTATAAGCATACTCAAGTAGATTTGTATCATTTTTTAACAATGGACTTGAGATTTTTAAGAAATAATGAAAACTTTCCATCCTTTAAATGAGGGGAAGTACTCGAGGGTTTTCCCTGGGTGTTGTAACTTGGAAAAAAAAAATGATTTCCATAATGTGTTGGTGTAATTTTGAAAGAAAAATTACAAACTTTGTTGACTATAATACAAACAAACACTCAATCTCAAATTAAATGGTAAGAAATATATATTGCATGCTTTTGGAATCAATCATAGGTGTGGGATACTTACGAGTACTTTGATTTTCTAAGATTTTGTAACTCGGGAAACAACTCAACATACAAGGTTAAATACATATGTGTGTTTACAAATAACTTGCCAAACATGGGTTCAGGGTTGTTATAAGATATTCCATAGTAGCATCAATCATACACAATGGATGAACATCCATTTTCATTCATATTCCTATGAAAACCATTCATATGGGATAAGGAAGAACCATTTAGGGTTTAGGCCAACATAGGGCTACATAACATGTCAAGGGCATGGATTTTTATAGTGCAGGCATGGATTTGTCATTAACAAGGTGTGCATATTCCTCCTTACTATGTAAACATGCAATCCTATTCCCTGAGAATGCAATTTCAATTTTATACGTGCATTTTCCCCTTACAAGGTGTTCATTTTCCTCAATACCTTGTTTTCATGTAATTTCATAAGGTCAACATACAATTACCAACACGAGGCATGTGTTCTTCTTCCTAGGGCATGCATTTGTCATCTGCCATATTTTTATGCATTTTTCCTTTTTAGGGTGTGCATTTTTCACCATGGGGCGTGCATAATTTATCTAAAGGAATGGATGTTTCATAAGCCTATATACGCTTGATATAATCATATCAATTTCACCATTAGGCGTTCATTTCCCTCGGTCGGGAATGCAATTAAACAAGGCCATTTTCAACTTGAGACGTGCATTTTTCCCTTACAAGGCATGCATTTTCCTCCATACTATTTTTTCATGTAATTTCATAAGGTCAACATACAATTACCAACACAAGGAATGCATTTTTCTTCCTAGGGCGTGCATTTGTCATCTGCCCTGTTTTCATGCATTTTATGCATTTTTCATTTTTAGGGCGTGCATTTTTCACCATGGGGCATGCATAATTTATCTGAAGGAATGAATGTTTCATAATCTTATATACCCCTTATATAATCATACCAATTTCACCATTGGGCATGCATTTCAACAAGGCTAGTTTTAACAATTTGACCTCTTTGTTTTACAAGGTAGTTTTTACCCTTTATGTACAACAAAAGTTTTTTTGTTTGAAAATGCCCACTATGTCCTCTAAAATGAAATCCTAAGGCATTAAATATTTATTCCTTATTGTAGTATGGGTATGTTACAATTTCCTAGCCATCCAATACTCGTTGTTTCCACTACTGATTTTCATGCTAACCATTTGGAAAATAATGGAAGGATTAATTAGGTTTTCGTTGTTGCATAAAACCCTAATTCAAGATTTTTATAGTATCCACATCTAAAAATGCACACTCACACATAAGAAATACATGTTTTGATTTTAAACCCTAATTTCTTCCCTTGGGAAAAATGCACGTCGGGCTTCACAAAAATGCACACCCAGGTCTTAAAACACCTCCAATTTGAGTGATTCAAGTTGTTGCGGGTATCTTATATAATTTACACCTGTGTACATATTTTTATTTTTATTTTCAAACATAAACATGGTTGTTGTGTAAAAGAGGAAAAATATGCCTTGTAAATTGAAAGACCAAAATAATAGAAAGTGACCTAATGGAAATGCATGCCCATACTTCTGTCTAGCTCCAAATTTAGTTATAAGATATTTCAGGTGAATATTATAACATTGTAAATCTATTTATATCACGCTAAGTGCAGTTTCAAAAGAAATAATACTTCTACCTTGAACCAATATTGAAGACTTTTGATAGCTAAAAACATTATTCGACATTGGAATGATGGTCGTGAAGGTGTCTCTTTGTTGGTGCACGAAAACTAGGGTTTAACCCTAGATGCTCATGACCTATATGCGATACAAGCCTACAACCCATCCTCTTCACCTTCAATGGCCCCAAATTCTTCCATATCCATGGGTTCCCCAGGTAGCAGGGATTTTCCCTCCCTCTCGGGGTCCCGACCAATTTCTACTTCAAAGTATGGGGCCTCTTTTCATGAGGTTGTTCAAAGAACTCAGAACTTAGAAGGAGAGCGAGGAAGGGGCTCAGTGAAGAATATGCAGTGGTAGAAAGGGATGTTCAGGCCATGGAATCCTAATAAGGAAGATATTGAAATATGGTTAGAGACAAAGCAATTAGAGTTCGCGCATAAAGACAATAAGTGTTCTAGGTATGCATCGCGCTAGTACCTGTAGAGGTATGTGTTTACTGATATGCATGAAGCATATTTTTGTTTCTTTCCATAGTTATTACAGAAATGGTTGTTAAGGTTGAAGGATACCCATGCGACTAACCATATTAGGAAAATAGTGTGGACTGCTGAAAATATCACGTAGTTGGAAAGAGTTAATAATGAATTCACATGCGTAGTGGATTTTTGGTTAGACAATGTTACTGCAGGGTTTATCACTAAGTTTGTAGTAGATACAACAAAGTCATACACTGTTGCAGAGTAGGATTTCTTGAGGGGACCCATAGGGAGGTACATCATGCCACTCTACACATTGATCAAGATATTAATAAATGATAAAGACATGATGACCATGGAATCAAATGGCTAGATCACTCTGTGTGCATGGAGGAGTTGGGGGAGGCATTAAGAAATATCTGAGAAATGGATAAGGCTCTGGAGGTAGCCAGAAGAAGGAGGCAATGGACCCCATCATGATGGATGATGAACAAACCAACGAAATAATAAGAAGTGTAGGTGTGACACGCAATGAACGACCCCAACAGTATAGGATGAATAATAATAAGAGGGATGTAATAGAGTAAGAGGGATTGGACAACGATGGGGAAGAGGTAGAGGATCTATGTGTCACAAGGAATATCGAGGATATATTGTGCGTCACATATGATAGGAAAACTAGAGGGAATGGGTCTGACATAGAAGAAGGCTCTCCATTCTAGTTTGAATTAGTGTGGAACCCACAACCCCATGTGCGACTAACACAACTGAAGAAGAAAAATCAGTTAACCAGCAAGTGATTAGTGGTAGAAGAATTTTTTCAAGACGTGGGTCCACTAGCAGAAGTGAAATTTCAACAAGTAGTATTCAAGTTTCTACATCGCACGGAGGTGGTAGTTCAACAAATTTCATAATGGCAGGACAAGATCCAACCATCAGGTTACCAAAGTTCTGAGGGCATAGGTCAGATGACCCCAAAAAAAATGTGTTCGTCTGTGAGAAAATATGGGCAACAAAGAAGATTACAGATGAGGATACAAAGGTTGCACAGTTAGAAATCACTTTTCGAGACCACATATTAGATTGGTACATGGGTATCTCAATAAATAACCCAACAAGAGCACCTACAACTGTAGCAGATGTGAAGAGGAAGTTAATCAATGAATTTCAGAAGCCAAGTTCAGAATACCATTTTATGAATGAAATGATAGAGATCAAGAGGAAACTACGAGAATCAATCTGGGAAGTGTAACATAAATTCAAGAGGTTAAAAGGTAAGTTAAAATACACTATTATTGATACACAACATAGGAATTTTTTTGTTAATTATTTGTTTCCACACTTGAAGTATCCTTTCAGACAACAGAAATTCCAAAGTCGGGATGAGGCCATGCAGAAAGCCTTACAGATAGAGGAAAACCAATACAAGCATACAGATCTAGTTGTGGAGGAGATGAAGCAAGATCTGAAGAACTTAACATTCCAGTTAAATTAGAATAAAGGAAAGGAGAAAAGAGAAGATGTCTGGTGTACAATGTGCAGGACATAAGGTCACCATAAGAATGAGTGTCCATTATTTTCATAGTATATTAGAGTGCGTATGCCAAACCCTTTCGCCCTAGAAGGACCATTGATGCAGGAGCATCGCAAGCAAGCGTAAAGTGGAGGACAACTGGATACGCACCAGTGCACATTTTGAGGATGTTTTGAATTTAAAGGATGAAACACTAATGTAATATATGGAGAGACATAAGTTCTCTTAAATGTTATGGGGATTGTAACACATATTTTGAGCGATTTCTCTCATCTATCAGTTGTAGACAATTAATGTAATGAATGTAAAGTAGATGTAGGCTTTAATTTGATTAGATAGCTTGAGGTTGTAGGAGGGAAAACTCAAGAAAGCTACCTCGTAGGAATTGTATTGTATCATTATTCTCAATTGTAAGAGTTGTAGAGCAAGAGAATAGGAGAGAAGAGAAGAACATAGACTATAGAAGTTGTATAAGAAGATATTTGTTGCTATATAACCCATGTACAGAAGCACTTGAGTTAATATAAGAATGCTTTGACTCAATTTAATGGTGTTGTTATGAATATTGTTTGCATCTATTGAATGGTATGTTTACAGTTTTCTTATATGCTCTGTTATTCATTTGTTTCAATTCTTTGTGTGTATGATTTCATGTTGAATGTATGAAGTCCATGAGAGGGAGAGTATGAGTTTCAATTGTTTCTCTTCCTGAGAATTCCTGTAAGGAGTGCAGTGAAGGTATTCAAGGAGTGTGTTGACAAGATTTTGAGTTTTATCTCAAAAAATCTCAGGAGGGATACTGTTGTTCTCATACCAATAGAAGTGAAAGTATAGCACAGAGCAGTGCAAGGTGTGCACAGGCAGATTGAAGTCTTAGACTTTTCCAACCTAGTGAGCGGTTGAAGGATTTATGTCGCAAGGAGTGCGCAGAGTTGGAGAGTTCGGGTAATCAAAGATTACCGTGAAGGCCACAAGGAGTGCGCTCAATAATCCCTTGGAATATTTGAGTTTGCAGCAAGAACCAAGCTCAGGAGGAAGGACGAGAAGTTATTTGGCCAGGCATATTTGAGAACTTGAACAGACGGTTGAGTTTCTCAAAGGGAGAGGCGCAAATATCTGTGGACCATTGGATCTAGTAGATCAGGGAAGAGGATAAGGCTGAGTGTCTTTCAACACTCGCAAGCTCGGGAGGATTAGTAGTCGTCAGATCTGAATCAACGAGATTCGTTGATTTAGAGATTTGAATTTCGGCATTTCGAAAGTCGAAAGTGTGGAGGAAGTCATTTTCGAGAATCCTCATTATGTGAAATCTCGACGCAATCTGGACCGTCCGATTGAGGAAGAATCAGGACCATTGATCCATAATAAGGAAGTCGCGAGTTTGGACTTCGGGAAAAAAGGAGGAGAGTCTCATTGCGAACTCACGAGTTGTAAAATCCTGACGCGCTCTGAAGTTAGGCCCCAGGACTTGACTGGAGGTCATATGGTTGAGGCATAAGGGAGGAGCTAAAGACCCGTTAGCCCATTTTGCGGTTTTAGGAATCGAAGGAGTCGGGGGGACGCACAATAGAAATCGCAAAATCTTGAACACCTTTTTGGGTTAAGTTAGTGGTCATGTCGGGTGGTCACGTGGAGTGGAGTTTTGCACCTAGTGCTTGTTCGCACAGGCGTAACTTCTAAGAAGGACTTGTGGTATTATATGAACTAAAGGTTACAGTGGGAACTAAGGATTTGTTTCAACTCAAGGAAATAGGAAGATCCAAATAATGGAAGGTCAAGCAGAACTTGCTAAGGTAGGGGTGTTGCGTCAGGTGTTATTAGAGCATACAACTTTTTTTGTCTAGAGAGGGAAGACAAAGGACAATTGTGATTTGAATTCTTTGTGGACAAGTTGAAACAATGCCACCAAGAAGATGTCTAGAAAGAAATTTTCCCAATCCAACAGTGGAAAGGGAAATGAGAGAACTTCGTGCTCAATTGGATGCTATGGAGACAACACAGAGGCGAACACCTAATATTGGAGATATCAATGAAGCTGAAAGTGAAAACAAATCCAGAGCCGAAGAAGAAGTTGTAGCTGAAGATGTTGTAGAGGAACATTTATTCAAAGTTTTTGCAAGAATAGGGGCCAGAGCAAAAATGGACATCTCGATGTATGAAGGAAACCTATATGTTGAGGAGATTCTAGATTGGTTTAGAGCTCTAGATAAATACTTTGACTATGAGGATATCGAAGAAGATAAGAAATTAAAACATGTTGTCACTAGACTAAAAGGGCATGCAACACTATGGTGGGATGAGCTGCAAGCTGATAGACGTTGCAAAGTCAAACAAATAATCAAAATCTCATATAGGATGGTCACCAAGATGAAATCCAAGTTTATACCTATATATTACTAGATTAATCTATTTTGAAGAATGCATAATTTGAGACAGAAAGGAATGACAATGAAGGAATACACTGAGGAATTTTATAGACTCAACATTAGAGTTGGTCCTCATGAGAGTGATGATGAAAAAGTTGCCAGATACATGAATGGTTTGAGACATGAAATTCAAGATGAGATGATCATGGTGGCAATCAGGAATGTGGAAGATGCTTATCAGATTGCTTCAAAGGCAGAAGTAAAATTGGCCCGAAATCAAGCTCAAAGGGGCAGAGGTAGAAGTCAAAGTAGAGGAAAAGCAATTGCCCAGGACAGAGTACAGAAGCTCGAGGATGAAGAAAATAAACCTCATAATCACCCAGAAAGGGGAGGAAGCTCACAAGGAGGACAATATGCTGACATGAACACTTTTCCTCGAGCCAGAGGAAGAGGAAGAGGCAGAGGTGGTGAAATAAAGTGTTTTTTCTATGGAAAGATCGGACACAAATATTTTGATTGTACCAATAGAAAAAGGGATGGAGGAGGTGAAGCTCACATTTCAGAAGATCAAAGGCGAAATGTTGAGGCAGAAGATGCAAAAGGCGGAAGATCCTTAATGATGAGGAAAATTCTCTTAAAGCTAGAGAAAGAGATAGAGAATCTAGTCCAAAGGAACAATTTGTTCAGAACTTCTTGCAAGACCAAGGATAGGGTATGCAAGGTAATTGTTGATAGTGGAAGCATGAATAATCTAGTATCCACAGAAATGGTGGAGAAGCTGGAATTGGAAACAGTTGCACATCTGAGCCCATACAAGGTTTCATGGTTACAAAAAGGACATCAGGTAACAATCACTAAAAAATGTTTAGTTGAATTTAAGATAGGGGGATATAGAGATGAAATATTATGTGATGTTATTCCCATGGATGTCTGTCATCTGTTTTGGGGGAGACCGTGGCAATATGACTGGAATGCTATTCATGATGGAAGAAAGAATACATACACCTTGGATAAGAATGGTAAGACGCATATGTTGCTACCAATTGAAGACAAGAAGGTGAAAGAAGAAACAAGCAATACTATACTTCTCATGAGTGGGAAGGAAATTCTGGATGAATTCAAGAAAGATGAAGAAATGCAATTTGTTGTGGTAAGAAAACCTAGATTCATCTTGACCAGTATCTCAATAGACGATCTACCTGAGGAGGTTCAGAAAATGATGGAGAATTTCGTTGATATAGTGGTGGGCGATTTACCTTGTTCGTTGTCGCCCATCATAAGTATAAGCCATTGCATTGACCTTATACCAGGAGTGAGTTTACCAAACAAAGCAGTGTACATCTTGACACCGCAGGAGAATGAAGAAGTTAAGAAGAAAGTCCAAGATTTGATGGACAAAGGGTTGATTAGAGAAAGCTTGAGTCCATGCGTTGTGACAACAATGTTAAGTTCGAAGAAAAATGGTGGATGGAGGATGTGTATAGACTCGAGGGCTATAAACAAAATCACCATCAGGTACAGATTTCCTTTACCCAAGATGGATGACTTGATGGATTTCTTGAGTGGAGCAAAGTTTTTTTCAAAAAATTATTTGAAAAGCAGATATCATCATATTAGAATGAGGGAAGGTGATGAATGGAAGACCACATTCAAGACAAATGAAGGGATGTATGAATGGATTTTCATGAGATTGATGAACAAAGTCTTGACATATTTCATTGGAAAGTTTGTAATTGTGTATCTTGACGATATACTGATCTTCAGTAAGACTAAGAAAGAACATTTGAGACATTTAAATCTATTAATGATGAGGTTACAGCAAGAGAAATTTTTGATAAATATGAAGAATTCGTCTTTCATGAAGACGGAACTCATTTATTTGGGGTTCGTGATCTCTTTGAACGAGTTGAAGATGGATCTTGAGAAGGTAAAATCAATCAAAGAATGGTCGTCGCCAAGGAATATCTTTGAAGTCAGAAGCTTCCATGGATTAGCTAGTTTTTACAGGAAGTTCATTAGGAATTTTAGTGGAATTTGTGCACCAATGATGGACACAGTCAAGAAAAGACATAAATATTTTCATTGGACAGAGGAAGCGGAGAAAAGTTTTAAGTTGTTGAAAGAGAAGATAATTGGACAACCAATTCTGGTTTTGCCAGATTTTAGTAAGACATTTCAAGTGAGATGTGATGCAAGTGGATTTGCGATTGGAGTAGTCTTAAATCAAGACAATAAGCCAGTTGCATACTTCAGTGAGAAGTTGAATGATGCCAAGAGGAATTATTCCACGTATGATAAAGAGTTTTATGCAATCATACAAGTGCTGAAGAAATGGAGGAACTACCTGGTTCCGAAAGAGTTCGTTTTGTATAGCGACAACCAGGCCTTACATTTTATAACCAGATAGGAAAAACTTAACCAGAAACATGCAAAATGGGTTGAATTTATGCAGAACTTTACTTTTGTTATAAAGCACATTTCTAGAAATGATAACAAGGTTGTTGATGCATTGAGCAGGAAATGTTTGATTCTGCAGTAGTTTTGTGTGAAGACCTTAGGTTTTGATAGCTTTAAGGATATGTATAGAGATGATTTAGATTTTAAGGATGCTTATGAAGCATGTGAGAATCATTTTCTAAGAGACAAAAGCCAATGGATTGAATACTTGATCTAGGATGGATTGTTATTCAAAGGAAAACAGTTGTGTATCCCGAAGAGTTCTATGAGAGAAAACCTTTTGAAGGAAAATCATAATGGGCAATTGGTTGGACACTTCGGCCATGATAAGACATTTACGCAACTGAACAGTTCGTATTATTGGCCAAGAATGAGGATAGATGTCAAGAAATTTGTGAACAGATGTATAATTTTCCAGCATGCAAAGGGGAAAAGACAAAATACAGGATTGTATCAACCATTTCCAGTACCAGAGAGGCCATGGGATGTGGTAAGCATGGATTTTGTGTTAGGAATGCCAAGGAAACAGAGAGGTTGTGATTCCATATTCGTGGTAGTCGACAGATTCTCAAAGATGGCACATTTTATTCCATGTCATAAAACCAGTGATGCAACACACATTACAAACCTGTTTTTCAAAGAAGTTGTTCGAATTCATGGGTTACCCAAGAGCATTGTTTCGGACATAGATACCAAATTTGTTGGTCATTTCTGGAGGACACTATGGAAGAAATGTTGGATTACTGAGAGGGGGGGTGAATCAGTAATAACGTAATTATAATCATTTTTCTTCAAATTTTATATCAATGTATAATTATTATCCAATAATGAGAAGAAATAAATAAACAATCACACACATACACAGTA
>JASDQU010361035.1:0-10301 GCA_032191745.1 Picea mariana | reverse complement strand
TACAAAAAGGTAATCCTTCTTCCTCTTTCTATGATTTGAGTTATCTATATATATAATTTTATTTCTAAAGTTCAAGTGAATACAAATGAATGGACTATGCCACCATTATTTTTACAATGGAAGTGTCATTTCACATCATGCTAAAAGCTCCCATTGCATTTTCAATTCCTAGACTTGTAAATTTATTTATTTTGAAAGTTCAAATGATCACAAACGAATTGACTATGTTACCATTGTTTTTACCATGGAAAGTGTCATTTCAAAAGCTCACATTTTCAATCCCTAGAATTATAGATTTTTTTTTCATAGAGAGTTTGAATCCATCAAAGCCTTTAGTCAAACCTATAGAATTGATCAAATTTGTTGTAGAAATCCTTAACTTTATAAGTGCATGCAAAACTGTGTGAAAAGTTTTTGTAAATTTTTTCATGGGTTACATAGTTCCTCAAGGAATGAGATTTTCAATTTTTTTCCTCAAAGAATCCTATGAGAACTTATGTAAAAGTTTGTAAATTTTTAATCAAACCTATAGAATTGATCAAATTTGTTGTAGAAAACCTTATCCTTATAAGTGCATGCAAAACTGTGTAAAAAGTTTTTATAAATTTTTTCATGGGTTACATAGTTCCTCGTGCCCTTAAGGAATTATATTTTCACTTTTTTCTTGAAGGAATCCTATGAGAACATCCTATAGTGGCCAATGGCTTTAAATTTATGCAAACGTTTGTAAATTTGGGAGGAGAGGGATTTCTTTGGTAGGTCCAGTTTAAACATGCTATGGTCTTATTATAGGACACCTTATTGATCTCTTTTACAAGGATTTGCATCCTTACATTTGTGCTTTCAACACACTTAATCTTGTTGCTTAGGATATAAATTTATCATTATACTTTTACACCTTTTTGGTTAAAGGATACAATTAATTATTATAATAATAAGAAAGTATAAATATGAGCTATACGCACATAGTGGAATCATTAAAATAGGTATGTATTTGATTATGTAGTTTGTATATTAATGTGTGGAAGGTAGATTAAATTTAAAAGAGGTAAATTAAGTTTAAAAGTACAATAATAGTAACAGATCTACCATAGTGAACTTATAGTTAATGTGAAGAAAAATAATAAGAAATCATCTTAAGATTAGAAATTGTACTTTATTTCCTATGTTATCTTATTTTTACTTGCATGCTCTTTCCAAGATCTACCATAGTGAACTTAAACTTATAGTTAATGTGATGAAAAATAATAGGAAATCATTTTAAGATTAGAAATTGTACTTTATTTTACAAGTTGTCTTATTTTTACTTCCATGCTCCTTCCAATAATGTAAATGTTTGTATTTTATCTTGTGTTACACGAGCTTTTTCTTGCGAAAAGAAATAGAAAACTAGGAGCAGAATTTTGAATACATATTTGGCATATAGTATCATTCTAAGAAACTTATTTTAGATACAAAGACCATGGGGCAATAAGTTGAAAGGAATTCAAATGTAAAATTATCTTTGAGAGTTGTTTCTAAATCTAAGAAGAGTTATAATGAAATTGAAAACTTTTCCACCTCTATGGTAGTGTAATATACGTATTTGATTACTTAATCATTACATCTTTAAGCAGTTTAGGTGGATACTAGTGGCCACCCACCTTTCCACTAATTCATAATGGTTCCAGATCTTGATAGTTTTATTACAGTTTTTTCGGTTCCAAACTTTCGGGTTTTTTTTAAGGTCCTAAATGACATTTTTTTGGCACGACAATGCCAAGTATGTAGTGAAATGTAGGTATTGGGCCGTTTGGAATGTGTACTCCTCAGCTACACCTTTTCGACGGATTATCGACAAAAGTTATGCCCTTGGGAAGTTGACATATTAACTAACCACATCGGGGCCCACAAACCTTTTTCCATTTCATCTTTCGGGGTTAGGGTTTTCTCATTGATTCTTTATGTTAAAATTCCTTTTCATCCTCTTTCTAATTAACTTCTTGTGAATGAGCATAGCTGACACATCTCTCTCTTCAGGGATAAGCTACCACCACTCTAGCTAGTTTGTGAGGTTTGCATTTTAAAGTCTTTTGTATTCCATTCATTAATAGAATCTGAGTTCAACTGTGTTACTGTGTTTCTTACAATATCTATATGTGTTTCTTTGTTATATCTCTTCCTTCCTTTCATTCTCAACATAATCCTGATCATTAAGATAAAAAATCCTTTATAAAATTGTATATTTATGATATTTTTAAACCCTCCAATAAGTAATACACTTGAATAATGATTATAATTGGAGATGAATTTTTAAAAATAATATTTTATTGTATTTTATAGCTTATGATTTTATAAGGAAAATAATTATGGTATGTATTATATTGATGATTATTGAAAATTTGTATATATTACTTTTATATAAAAAATAATTTATTTTAAATATTTTTATATTAGTTATTATAGTTTCCAAGAGGGACTCTAGGCACAATAACCTCAAATTATTTTTTAACTAAGACACAACAAATTTTCCTTTTCATTTTGAAGAGAATTATAAATAGAACTTAAGAATATGAGAATCATCCTAAAATATTATTGAAATAAATAAATGAAAATAAATTTTGGATTTATGTAAATTCATTTAATTAAGACATATATTTTAAAAGAAAATTATTTTAATTCTAATTTTATTAATATATTCTAAAAGAAAATTATTACAAAATAGTCATGAATATAAAATCAATTGTAAAATGCCAGTAGGGGTGTAGATCTATTGACAAGTGTCATGTAAATGGAAGGAAATATAAAAAGGAGGTTTCAAGTTAGATTCTCATCCCGATTTACCTGTGCCCCATGCCCGTGGGCTGTGTGGGCACACCTGGAGGTTATAGAGATAGAAGACGAGAATCACCCCGTATCACGCGAGTACAGAATCATGAGTTGTCAATTCCGCCAGTCACAAAAAAAAACAATTGTAAAATACCTACTAAATTAATAATTAAAATATTTTTAAATGCTTTTTAAAAATTTAAAAAATATGAAAAAAAATTAATAATTACCCCTTACCAATAGTTAATTAAAGAATTCCATAATAAAAAAGGTTGCAAATAAGATGTACATCAAAATTATATTTCATTATGTATAATCATAATATAAATACACCTACAATTAGCTTAAGATAGATAGCTATCTCAAGTACACAATATAGATAGTTGAGATAATATCTCAACTTTTCTTAACAAATTCAAACCAAATACTAATCATGGCATTTAGCCATTATTCCCCAACAGAAAAAACTTGGGAATGAAACTATATATAAGGAACTATCATGGATAATTAATTTATTATGTCATCCTATGGTACTTAATATAGATAGGGTATTCATTGTTATGGTACTTAGTAGAGGTAGGGTATTCATTATTACGTGTATTAGAATTTGTTAAAATCGCTATATTCCCACACAATGGTTGTGAAGCTCACTCATTTGCATTGTAGTGTGATGACTTAGACTTCTTGTTAGATAAGGGTGTCTCTCTTAAAATATATTGGATATGTAGTAAGGTGTCTGCCTTAAAATATATGTAGCAAGAAAATAATAAGGGGAAAACACAATAGGTTAATTGGCATAAAACAAAGTTGGTATTTGGGAAAATGGTAAGAAGGGCATTCTAAGATTGAAGGGCCATATACCCATGCATCATAAAATGTGTTCCAATTATAAAACTCTTGTAACATAGAATTTGCAAATTATAGCTTACATATATGTAGCAAGAGAATAATAAGAGGAAAACACAATAGCTTAATCGACATAAAACAAAGTTGGTATTTGGAAAAATGGTAGAAAGGACATTCTAGTTTTGAAGGACCATATACCCATGCAATCATAAAATGTTTTCGAGTTATACAACTCTTGCAACATAGAATTTGCAAATTATAGCTTACACATATGTAGCAGAATAATAAAGAGAAAAAACAATAGGTTAATTGACATAAAACAAAGTTGGTATTTAGGAAAATGGTAGAAAGGACATTCTAAGATTGAAGGACCATATACCCATGTAACCATCAAATGTTTTTGAGTTATAAAACTCTTGTAACATAAAATTTGCAAATTATAACTTATACATATATAGCAAAAGAATAATAATGAGAAAATACAATAAATTAATCGACATAAAACAAAATTGATATTTGGGAAAATGATAAAAAAAACATTCTAAGCTTAAGGACCATATACCCATGCAACCATAAAATGTTTTCTAGTTATAAAACTATTGTAACTTAGAATTTGCAAATTATAACTTACACATGAAATAATGCATTATAAATAACGTGAAACTCAAATTACAACATTAATTATCAAAGTAATCTCCAAAGTAATAATATCCCGTCACAATACTTACCCATACTAAAAAGCATATCTTTAATAACCATCATAAATTGTTTTGAATACATATTTTAGTAATATTGTCATTATGCAATAAGAATATTTTAAGTGGGTAATATCTTTGCAATTTAAATTTCTCAATTTAAGGACAAGTTCCACTTGAAACACATGATGCATTTGTGATTAAATATTTTTTAATGACTAAAAATAGTGATAAAAATTGTATAGTGTTGATATGTTTAATATTAAATATCATAATTTTAAGGTTTATTTATTTTTTATTTTATATATTATTTGGTTAATATTTAATAATATAATAATAATATTGATAATATAGTAAGGGTTTACCTCACACAATTTAGTTAAAATTTTTATTTATCTATGACTCATAAAAATATATGTTTATCATATAATTTTATTAACTTTTATCTCAATCAAAATTTGTTTTATTAAATTCAAAATAAAACCATAACTATAAATTACTATTATTTATCTTTATAATTATTAATTTTTAATTGTTTGTTTTATTAAATTCAAAATAAAACCATACATTAAAAATTATCATTATTTATTTTTATAATCATTTATTTCCAATAATTATAATCTCTCATAGTTATAATTGTCATTTTTCCACCGATAGAATCATAGGTCTTAATAT
This sequence comes from Picea mariana, assembly GCA_032191745.1. Taxonomy (NCBI): domain Eukaryota; kingdom Viridiplantae; phylum Streptophyta; class Pinopsida; order Pinales; family Pinaceae; genus Picea; species Picea mariana. The sequence goes on along the minus strand of JASDQU010361035.1, from coordinate 5,277 downwards.
TTACCATTTAATTCATTCAATGATTAAAATTTGTAATAAGTAAAATATTTTTAATATATAGAATATTCACTTATGATTATCATACATACTACATTACCATTTAATTCATTCAATGATCAAAATTTGTAATAAGTAGAGTATTTTTAATATATAGAATATTCACTTATGATTATCATACATACTACATTGTTGTGAATTGGAAATAGTGTAATACAATTTTAAATAGTTCATATATTATATATAAAAACTATTTAAAATTGCATTACAGTATCTTCAATTCACAAATATTTTCTACAAGCGTAGGTTTAAATTTGATTTTACATATGTAATTTAATAATAATAGATTCACACTGTTGATTGTTTATGTGATTGCAAAGTTGATATCATTAATAATATTTGTAATAAATAATCTAAACAATTATTAATTTTGCATTTTGTATACAATTTCAAAGTTAATATTGTGATCTCAAAATATACATGAAAACAATAAAGTTTTTATAAAAGATTTTAATATTAATATCATATCAATTTCAAAAATCATTTCAATTATAAATGATACTTTAAATTCACAAATAATTTATATATATATATATATATATATATATATATAATCAATTTCCAATTAATATCATTTCAATTTAAATATACATTTATTATCAATACAAAATACAAAGATTACTTCAAGTGTTGTGGTGTTGTGGATATGTAGTATCCACACTATGTATAATATTGGTGTAATGGATATGGACTTGGTGTTAATGAAAATCATTTTAGCACAGTTGGTGCCAATGCATTACAAACACAAAGTCAAAGCAAAGTAAAATATAATGTGATTCCTTAGTGCTAATTTTTCAAGAAAACCATATTACTAATTGTTATAACTATTAACAAATTACACCACATAAAATTTAATTTAATGGATTTTATAGATACAAATCAAATTCAAAAAAATTGTACTCAACAGAATATTCAATATAAGTGAATTAATTTTAAGGCAATCATATACATTACAATTCAACTATGAGTGTATATACATTACTCACTACAAAATTTTAATAAAAACCTATTAATTCTAAAAGGAAATCATATGATATGGAGATTCAATAGAAACCATTCGATTTCCAAAAAGATTCAATCATATAAAATTATTTCCAAAAGAGAGAGATTGTGTCATACTGAAAGAAAATTATAAGTGAATCTGCTTCCATGAATTTGTATCTTTTACATATATAATAGAACGAAATTGATTTCAAAGAAATCGTAACTTATAGAAATTTTGATAGAAGGTAATTTTAATAGAAGGTAATCAATTTCAAAGAAATCATAACCTCGACAGAAGGAAATTGATTTAAAAAAAATTGTATATACTACAGTTATTATTATTAACATCCACACTTACACTAAACAAAAATTCAAATGAAAACTATTTGATTTAAAAACACGTTTACGTAGTTGTGTGACTCTGAGCATCATCACAATTTATTCAATATAAAAAAATCATTACTGTCAAATATATTCTAATACAATCCAAAGGTTAGGGTTCTCTAACCTTAAAAACGGTACAGTGTAGACTTATCAATAGTGAGAATTAAAAAGAAAATCAATACTACTGTTGTATATCACATATTTTAACATGAACACACCATAAAATTATGAGTGGTGAGAGTGAATTCAAAATAAAATCAATACACTCAAATATGACAAAATTCTTATATTTAATAGAAAATCAATATTTTATATACAAACAATTTTTTCAAGAATTATTTTAAAACTCTTCTTAATCTTTGATAATTGAGTTATGATCTTGATTTCTGCTTGAAAACTCTTCTTATTCTTTGATAATTGAGTTATGATCTTGATTTCTGCTTGCATCTACTTTATTGATACCAACTTCTATGGGTATTCTCTTTTCCAAAGACCCCTAAGCCATAATGGGGTTGTCTGAAAGGTACCAATCTAACACAATGAGTGAAGAGTGAAGCTTCAAACTTGAGAGAAAATCCCCACCTTTTGAACACTCTTCAACAATCATCAATAGAAAGTTAAGTGTTACAACATCCATCCAACATTACAGTGCAAAAGTATATGAGCCCTCTAACTCAAGTCTCCATTTTATAGGCTTTGTGGCCCAAGACACTTGTTCTAAATGCAATTTTATAATTTACTAATTACCTATTATTTACCCATCCACGTGTCATTCACATGCACAAGTACACAAGTAATTATTTATTTAAAAATATAAATTAGTGATTTACTCTCACCCAACTACCACATTTCCTATTTTTACTCCTAGATGTTCCCTTGATCTTCTCCTCATTTCTTATTTGAATGGGTACACATGTAATCACTACTTTAGTTGTTTATTAACTCTCTTTAATAACTCACAACCCACTTTTTTTTCCTACACTTCTATTTGAATTTGAATTTGAATTTCTTATTCATCTTTCTTTTCCTTGATTTATGGGTGCCCTAGTAATTGATTTCTAATAACTAAAAATTACTTGTTTTCTATTTCATGCACATCTAGAATACATTTTTCATCATGTAGCATCCTACTCTTGCGAGCACATGTTATTGAGTTATTCTTTGAGGACACTTGCATGCAATTGATCCGGTTTCAGTATATGGATGTTGGTTCACTTATGGATTCTTATGATGATGTTGATGGATTATGATGTTATGTTATTGAATTTCTATGTATTGACAAATGCTATTGATGAGTATCCCTTGAGTGTGTAGGACACTTGACAGATTGAAGATGTCGATGGCACCAATGGACCTCCTTGGAATCTGTATCGAGTTAGGGAGTGGACTGTATATGGTTTGGGTATTTCTATTTATGCATATGTGACATATGATCGGGTATATTATGATGTTATTTATGGATTGTTGACAGTTTTTCATTGATGGATGCAAGTTGACGATTGCTTGCTAATCAGACTCACATAAGGAGTAAAGGGGTCGTGCACATCAACCAGATATTGAATGAGAGGTGTGGCAACAACCCTGCCACAACCTACTAGCACTCATGTTGTGGCTTGAATTGTAGGTTAACGATTACCTAGTTCGAGAGATCCACGATGCCGTGAGGGAAGAATGAGACAATCACTCACGAATATTCTAAGGGGCACACATCTCATTCATTTATCTCCTAGGACCATTGCTTAATTGATTTCATTTTTGGCCCTGGCAAACCCATGCTCTGAAATTTAAATGGATTGGTCATTTGTTTATTCTAATTTGTTTTCTCCCTAGAAAAACCCAAGCTATGAATTTAAATGGAACTGATCTGCGTTGTATCAAAAAATTGTGTAGGTAAGTCTGTGTTGAATTTACTTCTTTTTACACAATGCTTTAGTTCCTATAAAACTTAGTAATTCTTACCTTCTTTACACAACAAATTTCCGCTTCCTTGGCTCAACGATTTTCACTTTATTTACACAACAAATTTATCTGCATTACTCAACAATTGTTAACTTCTTCTACCCATCGATTTCCTATGAGTGCACTTTGTGATTTTTACTAGTGTGTAACCAGGACAGAGTTAGATTCTCTCTTTTAACCCTTGCCATAACGTTTATCTACCTAGCGATTTGCCTTTGGGCCCATTTCTGCATTTTTATTGATGTGAAAAATGATGTGCAAACTGATGTTCATTTTTATTGATGTGCAAACTGATGTGCATTTTTATTGATGTGCAATTTGATGTGCATTTTTTTTCTTATCTCGACGATTTTACCCTTTTTACTTAGCATTTCTATACTCACAATTTGTAAATTTAGGCTCAGATCTATGCTCTGAATGTTACACTCAGAATTGCAAATTTTATGCTTAGACTGATGCTCAGATTCTCACACTCAGAATTGATAAATTATGCTCGGTGTTGTACTCAACGATTTCATCCTCTTATTACTCAACGAATTGTTCTTTATGCTTAGCGATTTCTTACATAGATTTCCTCTCTGTGTTTTTCCCTAGGATTTCTCCCAGCTACCTTTGTCTGATTTATATTTAGAGTGGACTTAATGTCTTTGTGCCTTCCCTTACCGTCTCTGCGGTCCGTCTTCAAGACTCTGCATTTTACTCAACAAACTTACCTTCTATTACTCAACGTTTTTCCTGATATTAATCAACGATTTTTCCTCTTATTTCGCAGCGAATTTACCTTGTTACTTCACGATTGATTGATTGAGTCATTACACTCCTTGCACGCACTGAAAATATAATGTAATGTATGATTGCTTAGATATTAGAATTCTTGCGCAAATGGATTTTAATATAATAAATGATGGTTTTAGATATTAGACTTCTTGCACGCAATGAAATTATGATGTAATGAATGTTTAGATTTTATACTTCTTGCGCGAACGAAATTTAATGTGAGGAATGATTGCATTTATGATAATGGTTAAGTGGTTAGAATGTGTGGCTTTATGGACTAATGTTGACGCATAAATGTTTATGATTTTGATTACTCGCATACATTGCAATAATGATGATGCGTGATTCGTTTAGTAATAAAATTTACTTGCACACCTTAATTTAAGTGGGCGTGTGATTGCTTCATAATTATTCTCTTGCACCTTTGAATTTAATGTGGATTAATCTTGCGTCATGAATTTATGTCGACATGTGACTGATTTAGTAACCAATTTTCTTTTGCGCCATTAATTAAGTTGGCATGTGATTGTTCTAGAATTTGTTTACTGTCGCGCGCATCGAATATTTAAATGTTGATGTATGATTGACAAAGATGATGATTACCCTTGTGCCTTGATTAATTGATGATTATGATTGAATGATTGATCTAGTTGATGTGGACTTGATTGTTAGTGGTGTTGGATTACTGAGAGGGGGGATGAATTAGTAATAGAGCAATTTAATCTTTTTTAACCATATAATGCAAGTGGTATATCAGTGTAGCATTATCATCCAATAATTGCAGAGTAAATAAACAATGAGAAAATGAGAAATCATACACATACACTGTACACCAGTGTTTTTATGTGGAAACCTAAAGCAGGAGAAAAACACGAAATGTTTTTTCTTATATATCTTGAAGAATTACATTTATTGGAAGCACCAAATTCCTTTGTTTTCCATCTACAGCTGGAAGGAGGCTCCAACTCCCTAGTTTCTCAAGCTACAACTTGAGGGAAAATCCAACTCCACAATTCTCTGGCTACAACCAGAAGGAGGCTACAACCCCCTAAGTTCTTCGGCTACAATCGAAAGGTGGCTACAACCACTTATCCTTACCCCGTCCATCCGCTCTGA
>JASDQU010361029.1:0-11798 GCA_032191745.1 Picea mariana | reverse complement strand
TATGTTCATTTTAGGAACTTGTATTGAAAAGATTTAAGAAGCTTATCTCTTGTAGTAATTAAAACAATCAACTCCAACCATTCTTGAAACAAAAACCAACTTCAACTTCATGTAATTCAATCAAACCAGCACAAGGGGAATTCAGTACAACTGAAAGACTTTATTACAACACATGAAGATGAAAGATAAAGTCTCTTGGTCCCTTGCGATACTACAATCATAAAATTAAAATATCAGTCCCACACTTCAAATTATGAGATAGCTACCTTCAACATTGGATAATAAAATGTATATTCGATCTAGCACTTGCTTATACACACCAATCCAAAATGATTAACTCAATGCTCAATCCTAGGAATGAAATAAAGACTAATCACACACACATGTTGTTGTAAAATATCCACACAAACACACAGAATGTATACAATGAGGTTTACCTTAGTTGGGGAAGTGGGCCCTTTCCGAACCAACAAGGAACCTCTTAAGGAGTTAATAGACCAAAACTTTCACTCACATCCAAGAATTGACATAAAATATTTTTTGTATTAATTCAGCTGGTAAATTGGATCAATAGTCTTTTACTTCATACATGATGATGACAAGTACTATCTGATTCTTATCGTATATTTCTTACATTCATCTCTACAAAACATTCCTTATATAAGGTAAGTCGATACTACCATTATTTATGGATAAACATTGAACAGTTCGAGAAATTATAGAATTAAGATTTACATCGAATTTTTAGGAGTCGACTCCATCCTCGTGAAATGAAGTGCATGAGATATGGAGTCTTTTGCAAATGGAGAACTGACTCAAATGATTCTATCCAACTATCTTCTCGAAATCTCCACCATTATCCAGGTCCAATGGGCACATCCCAAAATAGAGGTTTTGGTACCAGATTGCACACAGTCGCGAGTCTGGTACCGAAATAGAACAGAGCAAGGAGTACCGAAATAGCACACGTCTTGGTACCAAAATGGAGTTGGTACTGGATCATAACTGTCTTGGGTACTAGAATGGATTTGATACCGGATTACACGGCGTCTAGTAGTGCCAGATAGACTTCTCATAAATCAAATTATTAGAACTATACAAAATAAAGCACTTTCAATCGGATTAATTTAAGAAAGTTAAAGAAACATGATTTAAATCACCAATTACCTCTTGTACACATGACATAGCTATTAGGCATGTGTTTTGGGAGGGAATAGTCCAATATAGGTTTATAACAGAGGCAAAAAGATTTATATAGAGAGTAAAATAGGGTACTATCTTATGTCAAAATGGAGACTCAACAAAGGGATTAGTGTAGGGTCCCAACCGGAGGTCACATCACTGGGAGTTTAAGGAAAGGGCCGCACCTTAGGGACTTTTCTCATATCGTGAATCGGGGAGTAGAAGGGTATTCTACCTTGTATGAGATACCTGTGAAATCATGAATCCCAAATTCCTGATATCAGGTGAAGGTTTAGTCATATCTATTGGCCATGTGAGTGAAAGGAAAGAGTTTGTGCTCAGTGATTGTTGACACTAGCAGACTCACAAAGGACCTGTGGATCTCACCAATTGTGTGTGTTTGATTTCCCGAGGAGAATCCATCAGTCTATTTAACTCCAAGGGAGGAATTAGAAAGATCTTGAGATGATCTTTGCTAGGGGAAGGAGGTCTTGCTATCATGTGGTATCTTAGCTAATACTTCATCTGTATACTTCGGGTGAAGGAAGGAGATAGTGATAGAAGATGATTTCTCTCAAGCAGAGAGGAAGAATATAGATAAGACAACAATTTAGTACCCTTAGAGAAGTATTGAAAATTGAGTTTTTCATCTGCATGTTACGAGTGAAGAAAAGGGGAGCACTGATGCTCTGTAGTGACTGTTCGTAGGAAGGAAACAATCAATAGACAGTCAGGTGGACTATAGGGAGATTTTGGAGGCACTCTCAGTTGTAGAGTGACAGCATTGAGTTGCCAGGAGGGAAGATAGAAAATGGAAGATGGTTGCAGTAAGCCATAAGCATGGTCAAGATAAGGACCACCAACAGAAGAGAGAAGTTTATATGGATGAGGAGCTCACTGAGATAAGAGCGAGGATGGAGCAACTTGCATTAAAAGTGCAACATGGCATGAAGGTGCATTGGGTATATGAATGGCCCATAAAGAGAAGGGTAAAGTGGCCAGTTCAGTATCTATTGGCCCGAAGGTAAAAGAGACTACTGAAGGAATGGTTGAGGCATGTTAGAAGCCTCGATGATAGAGAAGGAGTGGTTCACACTTGTGAACCAGAGACTAGGATAAATCTCAGTGACATTGAGGATGAGATGAGATCACTGGAGGGTATCAAAGACTACATAGTGAGCAGTGAAGAGAATTTAGATTTCCATATGGGTAATGAGATGAGATCACTGGAGGATCTCATAGACTACTAGGAGGGAAGCACATAAATTCTCGATTTCCAAGTGGGCAATGAGATGAGATCACTGGAGGATCTCAAGGACTGCCAAGTGGGCAGTGAAGAAGTTTTAGGATGCCAGGAGGGTGATGAAATGGGATCGGTTGACCTCATGCACTTCCATGAGGGTAGGACATAAATTTCAAATTGTCATATGGGGAAAGAAGAGAATATGGGCTTAGAGATGAGCTCAAATCAGTGAGGAGGGCTGATGGAGAAGGAGGATCAAAAGTGTCTTCTAGTCATTGGAGGAATTGAGATATTCATTCCACTTAACCTAGTTGAGACCACAATGCATGTTGTAGTTGAAGCAACAACAGAAGAAGGACAGCCAAAAATGACTTTCATGGAGATGGAAGAAATTGAGCAGACACTGATGTTTGCACAAGGAGAAGAGGAAAAGGAGCATTCGGGAGAATTGCTCAAAATTTTCAGCTAGGGAGTTGAACACGAGGTAACTGCAGTACTGGAGGCTACAAAATCAAAATAAGAGGAGCTAGAGAATATCGATTTTGTTGATCTATGCACAGAGTTGGAAGCCCTAGAGGGAAGGGTAATGGTGCAAAGTTTTTGCATCCAACAAGTGACGTTGGAAATAGATGGAAGAATATTCCAGTCTAAGGAGCAGCTGGAGGAAGCTAGAAATATGCCAGCGCAAGGGGAATTGGAAGAGGCGAATCTGTCAAGGAGAGAATCTTAGTATAGACTTAGTGAAGAGACTTGAAAATTTAAGTTTGCAGCAGGGTGGCAATTCAGTGCCACGGAGAGAGATAACAATAGAAAGGGGGATCGAGTTGATACACCCATTGATAAAGAGAAGTTGTTGTAGAATGAGAAGCATAAGGTGATCCAACCATGAGAGAAGCTAGACGAGGAGATATAAGAGATGAGAAGGATGATGTTAAGGTCAACACTCAAAACTACCAGCGAAGATAATTTGAGCAGAGGACGACCTGCCATAGTAGTAGGGAAGATGCAACAACAACAAGAGCGAAGCAGTGGAGCGGATGGAAAACTCCATAAGAGAGCTTGGGATCTGGGTGGATTTCAACAGAGCTTGGAAGCTCATGAGTAGGAGCTCATGATTTTTCTAGATAAGGAGTATGATGCAGGAGCATCACTCCATGTCATCAAGTGGCAGCCAGCCAACACACCCAGCACGTGTTCTATGGAGAGGAGAGGGTCAACCCTCTCACTTTCAAATTTCGAATTTGAATTAAATGAAATTAATTGTTGTAAGGCTAATAGAGTTGAAGCCATCCCTTCGAGCATGATTTAGTTGGTGTCACCTTAATGGTTGACAGTTTGATGGGGATCTAGATTTGATTCGGCTTAGATGGCCCATTCAATGTAATTAAATGAAGAATTATGAGAGTTCGTGAGTTGGAGGGAAGAGCTCAAGGAGTCCCCTTTTGTAGATATATCTTTTGTTTTTTGTTTAGATACCAGATTGAATAGCTAGCATGTATATAGAAAAGGGAAGGAGAGGAGATATCAAAGACTATTGCAGTCCGAGCTCAAACACATTGTAATTAGACATTTATGTTAATACAGAGCATTTTTTTTCCTACATATGTGTTTCTATGTGTTTATGTGTCTTTCATGAATGCTATGTATGTGTTTGTTTTATGATGTAGATGTATGTTAGATTTTGTCTGCAGGAGATAGATAGTTTTTCCTATCTATTCAGAGTTCTTTGATTTTCAAGTCTGGGTTCTTTGCAGCTTCATGCAAGAGGTTTCATGACAGAATACTGAGGGTTATGTAAGCCAGTGCAAGAGTGCACTTCTGAGTTCTGTGGAATTTGGATAGAGACGTGCCAAGAGGGTGCACCAGAGGAAGTATTAGACTCGGGGAGAAGCCTCAAGGTTGTTGAATACCTTGGAGGTGATACTGTGCAGAGGAGGGCACAAAGAGAAGAAAAAATCACTGAAGGTTCTGCAAAACTTTGCCAGGAGGGCATTGAGTGAGTGCACAGAGTGCACAAAAGGAACTCTATTTTGAGTTCAGATAAATTAAAGTGTCGAAGGATAAGACACTTATAGAATTTCTGAGAATTCTGTGGAGCTACATCAGGTGGCGTTGGGAGAGAACTTAGTAAGGTGTGCTTGAGTAGAAGTCACCAGGAGAGAACTTCTTACGGTTTGTGGAGAAGTGGGAGACAAAGTTATTGAAGTCACTACATTGGAGGAACAGTGCCTTGGTGCACAAGGTTCCCAAAATCTCAGGAGGAGGAATGTCCCTTAGAATATAGGCAGGAGCCAAGGTTACAGGCTTGGCAAAGAAGACAAAGGTCGAGGACTTTCGGAAGCACTAAAATCTTCTAAGGTTGGGAAGAAATGAGCCAAAGATGAGGAGGAGGAGATAAAAATATCATTAGATCTGGAGCATGGAGGCCGCGAGCCATAGGATCACACCAAGTTGCAAGGAATTTAAGGCTTTAGAAGCACCCTAAGAGAGGAATCGGATGGATAGTGAGAGGCCTTCGTGAGGAATGGTCAAATAGCCACAGCCCATCGAATTGACCCAAAGTTATCGGGAGGTTATCCGCATGGGCCGTCCACTATTTTCAGCCAAAGAGCAATATGAGCCATAGATCAAGTTCGGATCTATCCATTGGATACGATTTTAGATTTTGGAGATCGTGAAACCAAAATATAAGGGATTTTTACCCCTGTCGCCACATTTTCTAAATCGTGAAATTCCATGGAAGATCCAAGGAATTGGATCCTAGAAGTGGGAGGACCGTTGGATCAACTCTCATCCACAACACATTTCAGGAATTTCATAAGGGGAAAGCACTAGCTCTCGAGCACCATATCCTGAAGCACCAAGAGATGAAGGTATGAGTGTTAAGTGGCATTGACATGACAGGAGTGAAGGAGCATGGAGTCACAACTCTAGAATCCGCAAACCCCAAATCATGAAAGGGGATAGCCCTAAAACCCTAGTCAATGGTCACATAGTAGGGATCCCAAGAGACAGGGTTGTGCCTTTAGGTCTTTTCATGATATCTCATATCAAGAGTTTTGTTCACAGGTGCAGGAACCCTGAAGCACCGAATGCCAAATTAAGACGAAGCAAAAAGTGACGCGGGTGCATTGTATTTGTAGAGTCAACCACCTGTTGACTTTCACATTTCAGTATTTAGGGAGTGAATGGACAGGGAGCCATATCCCACCAAGTTGTGAATTCAAAAATCGTGATGAAGGGATTAGCGCAGGGTCCCAGCCAAAGGTCACATCACTGGGAGTTTAAGGAAAGGGCCACACCTTAGGGCCTTTTTTCATATCATGAATCAGGGAGTATAAGGGTTTGTGGCCTTGTATGAGAGACCTGTGAAGTCACAAATCTCAAATTCCTTGGATCATACGAAGGTTTAGTCATATCTATTGGCCATGTGAGTGAAAGAAAAGAGTCAATGCTCGGTGATTGTTGACACCAGCAGACTCACGAAGGACCTGTGGATCTCACCAATTGTCTGTGTTTGATTTCTCGAGGGGAATCCGTGAGTCTATTTGACTCCAAGGGAGGAAGTGGAAAGATATTGAGCGTATCTCTTCCATGGGAAGAAGGTCTTGCTATCACATGAGGTAGTGTATCCATTTCCTTAAGGCATGCACTATGGCTACCAACTCCAAATCATGAGTGGCATAGTGTCTTTCATGCTCCCTCAACTTCCTTGATTTATAACATACAAAAACCCCATTTTGAGTGAGGAATCCACCCAGTCCATATTTACATGCATATTTGTATATAATGAAGTCTTGATTTGGGTCGACAATCCTTAGTATTGGAGAACTTGTTAATAATTTTTTCAAGTGTTGGAAACTCTTTTCACAATCCAATGTCCGATAAAACTTCACACCCTTCTTTTGTAAGGAAGTGATTGGGTGTGCAATATTTTAGAATCCTTCAATAAACCTCCTATAGTATCCTGTAAGGCCCATGAATGATCTGACCTCTGCCACATTCTTTGGCACTGACCATTCTCTAATGGCATCCATCTTCTCAAGATCCCAAATAATGAATTATGTTTTGATAAAATGAGCACTTTCTCAATTTGGCATACAACTGATGCTCCCTTAATACTTGAAAAACCATCCTCCAATGATGCTCATGCTCTTCCTTTGACTTGGAATATACAAGAATTTCATCTAAAAATCCAATGACAAACTTGTCTAAATATTCTCAGAAAACACCATTCATTAAGCACATGAAAACAACTGGTGTATTTGACAACCCAAATGGAACCATTGTGAAATCATAATGACCATACCTTGTTCTTAAGGTGGTATTTCTGATATCTTCCTCTTTAATCCTTACCTGATGGTATCCTAACCTAAGATCTATCTTTGAAAATATCTTTGCATCCTTCAATTGATCAAAGAGGTCATCAATCCTTGGCAGAGGATAATTGTTCTTTATAGTCACTTTATTCAATTGTCTGAAATCAATGCACAATCTTAATGTCCCATATTTCTTCTTCACAAACAAGACTAGGGCACCTCAAGGTGACACACTTGGGCATATATACCCCTTCTTCAGAATTTCTTCAAGATGCATTTGTAACTCCTTCAGCTCTGGTGTACTCATTCTGAAAGGAGTCTTTGACACTGGAGCTTCTCCAGGCATTAAATTTATAGATAAATCAATATATTTGTTTGGGGGTAGTCCTGGTACCTCCTTGAACACATATTCAAATTCTTCCAAGACTACATGATCTTCCAAATTTGGAACCTTATCTTTAGGTGTCTCTTCCATATGAGTTGCAAATATTTGACACCCTTTTCTGTAACATTTCTTCAGCTGCAATTCTTAAATTTCTCTGATGGTCATTGCCCTAGGAATTCCCTGCACTTTCCTTAGGTTCCCTTCCTCATTCAAGAAAGTAAATTCCTTGTTATGAAATTCTAGGATGGCATGATGCTATTCCAACCAATCCATCCCAATTAGATAGTTATAGGAACCTAAAGGAAATATGTTCAAATATTCCCTGGTGTTCAATCCATTCATGTCCATAAGACATGACTTAACCATCTCATTAACCACTCTTTTGGATCTGGTAGCGAGCTACACCAACCAAGATTTTCCATGCTTGGTTCTTGGAAAATGCAAAATTTCCACCATCTTAGGATCTATATAACTATGACTAGATCTTGAATCAATTAAAATATAAATGGTTTGGTTGTTGATCATACCTTCCACTTCAATCATATGTGACTAATACTCTACTTTCTTGTTGTCCATGGCTGCATAGATCCTTGGTACATTTATACCCATGTCCTCCATTGTTTTAGCTTGTTGTACATTATGAACAATCCTCACTTTTTCACCTCTGTGAGGACAATATCTGAACATATGATGTCCTTTACAACCCCAACATTGAATACATGGTTTCCTTGGCCTTTGAACCCCTATCTCAATTGTTCTGGATTCTCTAGAAGTTGGTTGTCCCTGAGTATTATTTTTGAAGAATGGTGGCTTAGTTTCCTTCTTCCTCTAATCCATCTTGATTTTCTTTTTGTCTTCCCAAGATTTTTGGAAAGTTGGACTTTATGTTTGTTGATCATGTAGGAATTTAGCTCACCTTATGGTCTCCTCCAATGTCTTGGGATCATCATATTGTATTTTTTAACTGTTGAACAATGGAAATATACTCAATTACCTTTGAATCTTAATTGTTTCATCCTTGATGAAATATACATACTTTAACAGTTCTAAAAACCTTCTTTCATATTCATCTATGGTCATACTACCAAGACTGAGTTCAAAGAACTCTTTCATTTTCTTGTCATATTATCTCTTAGTCAAGTATTTCTTCTCAAAATAATTCTTGAATTCCCTCCAAGTAACACTTTTCTCTTTAATGTGTTGCACCTGCAAAATATGATCCCACCACATGGATGCCTTTCCCTTCAGTTGATAGATATAAATTCTACCTTCTGCATGAGAAGAATAATTATGCAATTGAAAATACTTTCTCATTCCCAAAATCCATGTCTCTACATCTTCATCCTTCTTATGCTCACCATCAAATGTAGGAGGTTTGATTTTGTTCATTTCTCCTTGTAGCTCATCCCCCTAGACCTCCTATGCTTTATGAAAGGGGACGAAATTGAGTTGTTGTTTTCCTTATTATTAGAATGCCTTGAGGAGTGATGGTGATGTATGTTAACACTTCTTGTTCTTCTTTTCTCATCAGGAGACCTGCCACTTCCTGATTTGCTTGAGCCACTATCCTTATCCAATTTATTCTCTATTATGTTCAAGATTTGCATTAGCTTCATGTTGAATTCCTCTTTTTGTTCCTTGGCTCTCATAAACCCTTCATTATAATATTTATGGATTTGGACATCCTTCTGCAAATTTTTAATGTTCTTTACCATATTCATGTTTTCATCCCTTCCTTCTCCATGACCATTGAAGTTTGTTCCTTCAATTCCCAAATGGACATCCATCCCTCTGATCTCATCTACCTGGATGTAATTCCCTTTTTCCTCTTCCATTCCTTCGAACTATGTGTTGATTCTGATCTGATCTAGTTGTTGTTAACTTTGCAAAATGTGCAACCAACAAAACTCTGTCAGGCTAATTGTTTCAACAATTTCATGAAAATATGAACCATTTTGGTTCAATATTATATCATAATTATTTATTATTATTTCCTAGAAAATTGAATTCCCAAATCAAGTTTACGGGTGAATAATTGTATTCAAATCTCCAATACCTTTCCAACACCTTCTCGCATGCTCAATTCCGAGTCTTGAGTAGAAATTTATGGCTATTTGAAAACTACCCATTAATATTTTTGTTCACCCTTCAACTTGGTGCCACTCTACACTGTAATTATGCATTTTTGCACCCACTCCATTGGATTTTTTGTAGAACCTCAATTGGGTTTCTTCATATACATAATATGGACACTTTTTCTAAGTTTCACCTTTTTCTGGGTTCCGGGCTGCTAGTTAGAGCTTGCTAAATTTCTAGGCCAATTCTTGTTTTTGGTGTGGATTGCTACAAGTGCCTTCTTTTCCATATTAAACATTTTGAACATGCCCAGAAATTTAATTCATTTCTAGGAATATCTTCTATCATTCAATATCTTTTCATTGACTACTCATGTGCCTAAATATGATTCTGGGGCATAACATTATGGCTCTTTGATGTTAGTTGGGTCTTAACATTTACCCTCCTCTGTTTATGTTGGAACTTTCTCATAAACGCTTCGTTTGACGAGCGTGCACCAACCAAACTCCTCTACACTATGCCAATATTGCACACACCACACACCCTATTATTATGTGTGTGCACACTATGTGCACCTTATTATGCATATGCACACCACACAATGCTAAATTTACCGTGTGTACCCGCATACCAACATTTTTCCGCGTGGTGCCAAAATTTAGCATGCGCACCCGCACACCAAGATTTTTTCGCACGATGCCAAAATTTAGTCCATGCACCCACAAATCAACAATTTTTCACGCTGCACTAAAATTTAGTGTGTGCACCAGCACACCAATATGTTTTTCGTGCGGTACCCAAAATTTAGCACGCGCACGAGCACACCAATATTTTTCCGTGCGGTGCCAAAATTTAGCACCTGCACCAGCATGCCAATATTTTTCCATGCGGCACTCAATTTTTACATATCACAAGATTTTTACTGTGCATCATGCATTTTTAGTGCGCCCACCTACTCACATTCATTTTTATGCGCATCAATTCTTCATGAATTTCGCTGCAGAAATAGGGGCTTTTTTCTAACGTTTTCCCTAATTTACCATAGACATTCTACAACTTATGAAATTTGTTCAATTTCACCCTGATAACACCAATTCAACCTTTGTAACAACAAATCGTTGTCGGTTGACATTTCTAGGATGAATTTTTCCCAAACTCAATTTACGAAATGAGAATTTTAATTCCAAAATTCGCTCCATCTATCATGGCATCACTGTAACTTCAAATTCGACCAATTATGGATTTGAATTTGCTAGAACATATATTAAATAAATAATATCTCACCACATGGCTGAATTTATCAATTTTCCCATGAATTTAACAACAGAAATTGAGGATTTTTCCGAATTCTACCCAATTGTTGTTAATTTTTACCATGGACACTTTACAAACTGAAATTTGGCCACTTCGAAATCCATCCTCTATGAAATTTTTCTTCGACTCAACTCGCTCAGCCCATCCAGGCTCAGTGTTGAAAAATGAATCTCTAATACCATATTGTAACATCCCCAACCACCCATGTCAGGCCATGCTACTCCATAAAACGCCTACATTCTCTGTTTAACATATTGTAACATACCCAACATCCAACTGAGTTATGCCACAAATTGTTTTCGAACTACATGCAATTAAAATATATACACACATAAATCTTGTATAAATTTATATATAAAATGTAAACAAACAACCACATACTGTAAATACACAAATTTATATAGAAATGACTTTAAACATATGCATACAACATATGCAGGAAACACCCATAATATAAACATAGTTATAAACCATACACAGGATAAATCCATAAAAATACACACATAAATAATTATGAAACATTTAAATTTATTTCACAGTTGACACTTATCTTGGTAAGAATATCACCAACTGTGTGTAGACCTTCCACGAACCTCCCAGCCTTAGACCACACTTCTCATCACTCTTAGTAGTGGGTCACCCCCAAGATGGGACTAAACTCCANNACATCCTACAGTCCCTCATTCCCACATGCCTGTCCCACCATAGGAAGTGTGCCCCTTATCTACTCAATAGTCCTTCGTCTTCCCCACTTCCTTTCCGGGATTCAACAATAGGTAGGACATGAAGTCTCAGATCCCTGTAGTTGTAGTTTAGCACCTCCAGGAAATCAATTCCCAACAATTCTCTCACCTAGAGAGATTTCCCACGAGCCTGGCAACCCACTTCTTTAGTCCAACTCCCAAGATAGCTAGCTACAAAAAACAAGTTTGGTTATGGATACAAGTTCAAGTACATTGGAAGGAAGGTATGGAGGTCAACATACTGAGTGAGTGAAAGCTCGTGGAATGGTTGCATGCCTGATCGAATGATGGAAGGAATGATGGAAGGAATCCTAGAAAATGAATTAAGTCCAAAAAATTTGTATGCATGTCCCCAACTTGACACTTGTAATGTTGGGAGCTACTTTGTCCCACTTGTCCACATCTTTAGAACTTAGGATAAAATAATTATCCATAATTTATACTTTAAGAAATATTAATATAATATTCCTTTTTGGCTTAAGGTCCCTAGCTTATCCCCTTTTCCTTAAATTTTATCCCCCCTTTCCCTAACTAGT
>JASDQU010361026.1:0-11775 GCA_032191745.1 Picea mariana | reverse complement strand
ATGAATTTTAATAAACAATTGAGAAGTGTTTCATTAATAATTGTCATAAAGATTAGTTGTTCAATCAAATTTTTGGAGTTAGATGATAAACTATTATAAAAAGGATTTTGGTGCGTGTTAAGTTATAGTTATAATATAATTTATGTTTGTAAGTTCTATCATGGTTTCTTGAACTCGAATATAATGTGAATGGTTTCTACTTGTAGTTTTAACAAATAACTTGAGCATGTATAAATTATAAAGATTCAAACATCCGATATTTGTTAGGAAAAAGTGTGTATCCAAATAAGTTTGTTCGATAAAATAAACGAGACGTTCATGTTTTCTTTCATTGGGAAAATGATTTTGTATAATAATTTAGAATTTCATTAATATACATAATGAAAGTACATGCATAATATATAGAAAAAGAGGTTGTAAAAACAACTACCATGAATTAAAGCTGTAACTAAAAATTCTAGGCTACCAAAAATTGCCACATAGGGCACCACAAATAAGTAGTCATAACAATGCATGGTGCCCAAAGTGAAAACCAATAAACACAAGTAAATGTGCTAGTTGGCCATAGTGAAGTATATGATCAAGAAGATATTGTTACCAAACTTGTTAAGGGAGTGAGGTCCTTGTCTCAAGGAGGAGGCTCCCATCCATAAGCTATGGGCTTAGGATTAATCACAACAGACTCCCATTCATTGTGTCCTTGAATGAGTTCTTCAAGATTCCCTGGATGAGATATGGCCAAAGGGACAGTTGAAAACTTTTTGCAATGTGGAACCTCTAAGGCTTTAGTAGGGAGCCAACTCCTTCACCTTTCATGACGCTCTCTTATTGATAGACCTGTCCTGTGTTGAGGTTGATGGTCTCCTAAAGCTCTAGAGTGTGTAAAGTGAGTAGGTGAGTGTCGTTCAAGAGGCACTTTATTCATGGTAGATGGTACACTGAGCTAGTTGTCTATCAACTCATACAAATGCGCTACCTCCATTTCCCCTTGCATCTGCACATGAATCTATACATACTTATGGGCATAGATTAATGAGCCTTCTTTCTAGGTAAAAACTATATTGTGATGTGCATTTGTGAAAATATCATTATTTAAAAAAAATGATATAAAGTATCATTTATAGTCCATTTCCATGCTATGTGAAATTCCATTGCCCATGGGAGAGAGTCTCCTATGAAGGAAAACTTCTAGGTGTTACTTGACGAGAGCAATTAGCAATAGAGATTAAAAGTACACTCCTAGGTAGATTAGGTGTATTTTCAACATCAAAATATATGTTTCAAGGTTTCATTTTTGCCACAAAGAGGACACTTGGTTGGGGAACCACTATTTTTTCAAGGGTTGGCCAATAATAAAACCTCCATGAATTAGAGACTAAGCAAAACAAACGTTAGTTCATTTATCATAGTCTTAGTTCATTGTTCATTTGTCATTTGTGAGAGGGGTTAGAATGAAATATTCTAAAAACCTGGGATGTGAATCTAGCCTACATCCAACATTGCTATAATTGGTTCATTCACAGTTCCAACGATAATAAATCCCCATTTGAGTCATGTTTGGAATTTTTGCCTCAAACACACACACTTTGACATTTGATCTTCCCAATCAACTAAAGACAATCTAAAGGACTATGGTGACAAATAGGAAAAAACCAATAAGTTCATAAAGAATATTCAATGGGTTCATATGGTGGAGATAATTTGTATAGAGAATAACAACAGTATAAGAAAACACATGATCAACATAGAGTGTCTCACAATTTAAGGTGGGGGATATAATTTGGCTAAACCTCAATGAGAAGTGACTATAAGGCCCAAGGAAGAAGCTCAAACCTATTTATATAGTCCATTCAAGATTGCACAATAGGTGGGGAAAAGCATTTTTTGTACGGAGTTGTTGCCATATATGGGCATTTACCATATTGTCAATGCAAGAAATCTGAAGCTTTTTGTATACTTAATGCTTGTTGAAAAATAAGGTTTCTTGGTGTTTCCTACTATTGAATATTTTTTTTTATCCATACGACTAGGATAAGTTGAAGCAATATACCATACTAAAGATGAAGCTTCAAGAGTCACATTGGTACTCAATTAGTACATTAAGTACATGCACAAGCCGATAACAAAGAACCCAATAGTATTAACATTTTCAATAACCTAAAGGGTAAGGTCTCACTCAAGATACTAGTGAAAGTCATGAAGACAAATTTGCATAACAATAAGAATAACCATATAATAAAAACTAACATTCATTCATAACTTGATCTAGGAAAAATACATAACTATAACGTCACATTGCATGGAAATTTAGAGGAACCAAACCGACATTCATTTCCATTGTTATCCCAAATGTTTCAATACAGATAGTACATCCTGCATCATCTTCTTACACTACAAAAACCTCAAAGGGTATCAAACCCTAACCTATTACATTCATTTTCCTAAGTTCCAACCCAATCTCTCACATGTAATACATATTTATACTACTTCACATAAGTTACAAGTAATTTCTAATTAGTTGCAACAAATTATATAAGGGGGCACAAATCAATGCATGCACTTCCTAACACATCAAGTTTAAAAATGCATGTTGATCATACAAGTCTCAAGGTTTGTGCAATATTTAAATTTGTAAAATAGGGCACCAACAAGACATGTTGCGAGAGTTGCTATGAAATGCCCAGTTGCTACAAAAGAAAAATGATATTGGTTGCGAGAGGTAGAGGACAAGTTTCCTCAACTTATTCTAAATTGATAAGTTTTTGAGGAACCAAAAAACACCACTAGGAGGAGGTCTAATGTGAAATTAAAATTTGAATGTAGAGAAGAGGTCTACAAATAAGGAAAGTTGGATAAGCCCAAGGAAAAATGATTGGCCCAAAGGAATTAAACATTAAGTCTTGGTAGAATGAGTAACAAACATGAATTGATAAAAGAGACATTGACAAGACAAGTGTTCAATAATGCACAAATGAAACTACTTTTCATGGAAGTCTTGACAATGGAAGTGTTGTTGATGGATGCGTTGTCGATGTAAGTGTTTTTGAATGAAGCCTCATTAAGAGAAGTGTTATTGAATATTGACATGTTGTTGATGCAAGCATTGTTAATGGAAGTGTTATTGATGGAAGCATTATCAATGGAAGTCTTGTCAATGGACGTGTTGTTGATGGACGTGTTGTCGATGGAAGCCTTGTTAATGTAAGTCTTGTCAATGGACACGAGGTCAACAATGAAAAGATCAACAAAGATGAATTTGATGACTGAGTTGTAAATGATTATGGAAGAAGTTGTCAATGGTTACCAAGAATCCCAACCACTTTATAACAAATTCTTGAGGGGCACAAACAAAATTGTAATTGGTTCTTGGAGAATAGCTACTAAAAGGAAAAATATAAACAATGAAGGGGTTGGATGTTTAGTATTGTTGTTGTTCTTAAGATTAATTTGGATAACTATTGGAAGTTTGAATTGTAGAATATAGTGGGGCAAGAACTAGATGGTGTTGTTTGAGAGAAAATTGCCAAATAAGTCCAAGAAAATCGACAAAAGACAAAAAAGGGTGCCATACATGTTTCTAAGTGATTTCCAACTATGAAAAGGTCTTAAAAGAAAGAATTGTATTCATTCCAAGTTGCATCTTCATGACTACTGTAGTTTATTTCCATGAGAGTTCTTCAAATAAAACTTTCTCAATACTTTATAAAGATTTTCTTTGTATGTTTTCTTTGGTTTACTCTATGTTATATTATTTAATAAGGAATGAAATTTTAAATTATGTTTCTATTATATCAAAAAATAAACCATTCTTGATTTATTTTAACAATTGTGTAATTTAGATACATTAATAATTTTTTCTTGCTCACTGGAATACATATAAACACTTCATGCCTCAAAATGTCAAACTCTAGTGTATAACAAGTTACAATATTTCCTATAACAATCACAAAAGACAAAAATACAATCACAAATAAACAAATACACTTAAATAATTTATATACTTATCCATAACAAAACATAAATAAAAATACAACCGAAAATAACTCAGGTCTCAATGTAACTTTTCATATTCCACCTTCAGTAAATCCTAATAAAAGGTGAAATAAGCTAAACCTGACTTATTACATAATAATTTTGTACTACATGTTGATATTATGGTAGATGTGAGAGGTATTAACCTCCGCGTGTAACCTTTGATAAGACTAGAATATTCCGGGAAGCAAGAGAAACCCTAAAACGTTGGATAATAACCCTAGAAGACAAGTCGACTCAAGAGAATATTTAATATTGAGTTATTATCCTCCAGAAAGAGAAGTCGACCCAATAAAGTGAGATAGAGTAGTATAAATAGAGGGTGCTAGAGCTCATTTTTCACTTACTCACTCACAATTGCATAAGGACAAGAAGTGCACATGATTGGAGGACAGTTGCAGTTGTAGTAGTGGTGACTTGGTCTCTTGGTTATGGTTTGGACTTTCTGCTTGGTCTTTGGTTATTCTTGCTTGGTGCGCTAGCCTTGGAGAAAGGTGCGCTACCTTGGTTGGCTATTGGATTGCTTCCAGAATTATTCTGTCTGTCAAGGTTAAGGTGCTCGAGGGTGTCCTTTGTGCCTATGGTTGGGTGACAATATTGGTATACTGTCTATGGTGAAACGAGCACACATGTTTTTCTAATAGGTTATGGGCCCACACTATCTTTAGATAATCTAACTGCTGGAAGATAGATTGGGAGGATTTGCTCAGTTGTAGTTGCAGTCAAAATTTTGATGCAGCAACGAAACCCTAACCCTCTTGTTGAGGCACCTTAAGTGAAGAGCTTGACCTAATTCCTGGATAACTTAGTTAACCCTAGCCTAGCGCACCTCCTGGTACTCTTAGCAAGACAAGGCGTCAAGTTTGAGTTTTTGGTCAAAGTCAAAGGTTGACCAAGTCAAAGTCAAAGGTTAACTTACTCTACGAAGTTAGAAAACAAGTTATAAGGGGTTCTAACTTCAAAGCATGGAAAACAAGGATTGACCTCATCCTTGCCAAGAATAAAGTGTTGGATATCGTGAAAGGCAAGATCAAGGAACCACAATTTGAAGTAGGAAAAGAGAAGGAACCTCAGAACGTTGCAGTTATGGAGAAGTTCAAGGACAATGACATCAACTCTACGAGCATCATAGTGGAATTTGTAAAAGACCACTTGATACCCTATATCTCTCATCTTGACTCATCTAAGAAGATGTACGATGCCCTAACTAACCTATTCTCAGTCAGAAACATTGGACAAGTGATGAGTCTGAAGAATGAGCTCCGTGACATGAAAATGAATGATGATGATATCATAACATCATAATTTGTAAGAATCTCTCAGTTAAGAGATCAACTACAAGCTATTGAATAAATTATTTCAGAAAAAGAACTAGTAAATATAGTACTCAATGGCCTTCCCAAGACCTGGGATGCATTTGCTGCAAGCATGAACACAAGAAATGAGTATCCCACATTTGAAGAGATTTGGACTTGCTTTGCACAAGAAAAATCAAGGATTAGCACAAAAGAGAAATCCCAAAATAAATGTGATAATCAAGCCTTCACAACAAAGTTCAAGAATTTCAGGAAAAAGAGGAAGTTTGGCTCAAGGAAGAAACCAAATCAAGAAAAGGATATGCCAAAAATAAAATGATTCAACTATCGAAAATATGGTCACTACATGAACCAATGTCCTAAGTTAAAGAAAAGGAAGGAAACATAGAAAGAAACACTTGTTGAAGAAAGGGAACCCTCAAAGAAATCCAAGCAAGATAAAACAAACTTCTTCTAGTCAAGGTAACACTATTCTTCTATAACATAGTTCTTGTACATACCATGTTTACATAGTTCATGTACATATCATGAGTATCTATTTATTAGAATATAATATGGTCAGTGAAACAATACCTATGGAAGAATAACAAGATAAGGATTTCTATTACGATGACTATAAGTCAAGTAATGTACATGAAAAAGATGAAGTGCATTGACAATCTTTGGTGACAAATTCCTGAGGAATCTATTATATAAGTAACAATTGCTAGATAGGCCGAAATCAAAATCAAACTTAGAGAGACCCAGAAGGAGTCAAACCATAAAGAAGTCAATAATCAAGAAGAAATTAGAATAATACTTGTGACACTTTGCAGAAGGCAATAAGAATGCTGACGGAAGCACAGATTCTCTTAGATGGAGGGAGTTGATTGCATAATTCCAAAAGAAGAGAATACATTCATGCATGAAGCCAGGATTAGGAGGGAGATATTCCTAAATGATATGATCCACTGAAGAATCCGTGAAGATTATAAAGTATCTTTCCATGTTCCCCATTGAAAGTAGCAGCCATGATAAGAAACACATGTTCAGTTTGACTCTAGAAGAAGTCTTATTTGAAAAGAAGCCTTAAGTATCCTTGGTTGTCCATCTACATCCATGTTCCTATGATGAAAGGAAGAAGTTGGAATCTTCAGGAAGGAAGGGCATGGAATCTATAGAAGACTCCATGGACCCCAAAGTTAAAGAGGAATATGAGGAAGAACATGAATATTTCAAGAAAGAAAGAAAAACCAAAACAACCAGTTATTATACCGAAAATCATAAGACTACTAGCATGGTTTGAACCCACTAGAAGCAGTCAAGCATAAGGAATGGAAGTTGTGATGAAGAACAATGTATGTAAGAAATTGTGAAAAAGACTTATGAATGGAGGCATTGCCGGATTCAAAACTAGAGGTTCTTCCAGAAGGAGGGAGAAGACTACGACGACAACTTGTTCCAATAACCAAATATACCTCTATCTGAGCTATTATATCTCTTGCAATATCCATGGATTGAAGTTTACATTAATTGGATGTAAAATACTGTTCTTCCCAATCGAGCATTTGAGGAAGAAGATTATGTAGAGAAATATCAAGGTTTCGAGGTATACCAGAAAGAGACCCATGTATGAAAATGGAAGAAGACCTTGTATGGATTTAGACAACTTGATTCAGAGTATCTCATATACAACATAACCGTGGCGAAAACTTCCTATGACATAGAAAGTGTATCAGAATGGTTACTCAAAAGTCCAGGATGATGGATTGCAAATCCATGGAAAACTCCCATGATGACAGATCTGAAGAAGTTGAGAGACTCTAATCTAGTAGATCCGTCTCTGTATGAACAATTGATTGGATCGTTAATGTATTTGGAGAATACTCAACCATATATTTTTTTTGTGGGACGTTTAAGTTATGATAAAGAACTACATGGATTTATCGATTCAGATTGGGCAGAGAGTGCATATGACAAAATAAATGCTACTTGGATATGTTTCAGTTTGAGCTTTACCACGATGTCATGGGCTAACAAGAAATAAAATTCGGTTGCACTCAACACTACAAAAGCGGAGTATATTGCAACTTGTGATGCTTGTACATAAGCAATGTGGCTCTGTAAGTTGGTTTCTAGATCGTCTGATCATGTGCTGAAATAGACCATGATATATTGTAATGATCAGAGATATGTGAAGCTTTCAGAGAAACCAGTTTTCCATGATAGGTCGAAGTACATTGAGATCAAGCATTATATTCTCTGTGATAAAGTCCAAAAGAGAGAAGTTGTTCTCTAGCATATCTCCACAGATGAGCAGATAAAAAATATTTTGGTAAAGCCTCTATCCAAGATGAAAAATTTGCGTACTTAAGGGACAAGCTAGGGATCGTGGAGATGATTTCCTTATTGGAAAAGGAAGTGATTACTCCCATGTTGGGAGGGAGCACTGGTATGTTATTGATTTATGGAAAGTCATTTTCCGGTTTGAAAAATGGTCCAGGTTGGGAAGTTCCTTTCCAGTTCGGAAAGTGGTTCAATATTTCTGATGGAAAGTTATTTTCTAGTTCAGAAAATGGTCCAGATTGGAAAATCATTTTCGTAATGAAGATGGTTTGATAGATTGATGATGTACCATAGAAAAGGATTCCCCTTATGGCCATTGTGGGGGAATGGTCTAGGACAATCATTCTTCTTGGCAGTCACTTTGAGTAGTGGTCAAGTAGGATAGTTTGCCTCGCCAGGTAGTCATTCTTTCGAAGTTCACAATTGTGAGCAGTTTTGAAGAATGGTCCGTTTTGGAGGTTGGTGCAGGACAATCATTTCCTTAGGAAATGGTCCAGACAGTCATTCCCTAGGGAAAACTCATTCTCTCTAGGTTGCACTATGATTAGTGCCGGAGGAATGGACCAATTAGGTGAATGTTCTAGGTTCAACAATCAGGGACATGGATTCCCTAGGGCAGACTCATTATCTCTAGGTTGTACTATGATTAATTCTAGAGGAATGGCCCAGTTAGGTGAATGGTCCAGGTTCAGAAATCAGGGACAATTATTCTTCCATGTTTTGGAAGAATAGTCCAGATAGGCAATGGATGATGTTTTACCTTCTGAGGGAAGATGCTCTTTTAGATCTCACAGATGTGAGTGGAAGAATGGCCTAGATGACTCAGTTTGTATCATGATATTGTTTATATAAGATGATATGATTTTTGTGGAGACTGTATGTCTCTGGATAATAGTTGTATGCTACTGTGGTGGATGTGATCCACTGGTAGTGACTGTGTGTCACTAGTTAGTAGCCGTGTGATATTGGGAGTGGTTGTGTACCACTGGGTAGTATTTGCGTACTACTATGGATAGACACAATTGTGTTCTATTGGATGGAATTGTTCTGATTGCCATGGAGACTATCACTAGTGTTGGGGATGATTACCAATTAGATGGATAGTCAGTATGCTGATGGAAATACATTCTCTAGGTGGAGAATGGTCCAGGTAGGATAGATTACTGGTGGATAGACATTCTCCCTGTGCAAAATGGTCCAAGACAATCATTCTTCTAGGACATATGTCCGGATTAGAAGAATAGTCCTTGTAGCCCATGGCGTGGCTTCCAACATCTATTGGAACAATTATTCTTCTAGGACATATGTCCAGATTAGAAGAATGGTTCTTATATCACTCTGTGGAGTGCGTGACTTATTCAACATCATGCCCGATTACTCAGATGGAGTATGGATTCGAGAGATGATGCAGTTGATGCTATCAAATGATACTAATAGTGATGATGTTTCTTGTGAGTTGATCTACGTGATCATGAGATAGCCTATGTGGCTATGATGATGCTGCCAGTTGAATGGTCTGGTTGTGCTCAAGACAATTGCCTTTAATACCTCCCTAGCTAGGAGGGAGTGTTGATATTATGGTAGATGCGGGAGGTATTGACCTCCATGTGTAACCCTTGACAAGATTAGAATATTTCGGGAAGCAAAAGAATCTCTAAAATGTTGGATAATAACCCTAGAACACAAGTCGACTCAAGAGAATATTTAATATTGAGTTATTATCCCCTATAAAGAGAAGTCGGCCCAATCAAGTGAGATAGAGAAGTATAAATAGAGGGCACTAGAGCTCTTTTGTCACTCACTCACTCACAACTACATAAGGAGAAGAAGTGTGCATGACTGCAGGACAGTTGTAGCTGCAGCAATGGTGACTTGGTCTCTTGGTTATGGTTTGGAATTTCTTCTTGGTGTTTGGTTATTCTTGCTTGGTGCACTGGCCTTGGAGAAAGGTGCGCTACCTTGGTTGGCTATTGGATTGCTTCCAGAATTATTCTCTCTGTCAAAGTTAAGGTGCTCGGGGGTGGCCTTTGTGCCTATGGTTGGATGACAATATTGCTATATTATCTATGGTGAAACAAGCACACCTGTTTTTCTAACAATAACATATACTTTACTGGTTTAAAATGAATAGAGTACTTCCCAACGATTCCCACTATTACACAGTTTATCAAATTTATCTACATTACCAACTTACTTGACTCTAAATTATTTTAAATAAGTATTCAATTCTCATATAAATTTCTATTATTCAACTTATTATGAAATATGTTATGCGTTATGAGAACTTCACACATTGTAATCTAAAAAGCATAAAGGTTACGAGTGAATTTGTTAAATAATAACTTAAATAAATTTAATGACATAATAAAATTTGTACTTACATAAACTTAAGTGGAAAAATTAAAACTCTTTTGATTAACATTTTTGTATTTACATTAATGTATAAAAGGGAATAAATGTGTATTTATATTAAAATAAATAAAGGAATTCATAAATATCTCTTTTTATTTGTGTTTTTTTATGAACATAATTTTTTTTTAATAGAAAATTTATAAGTTCTTAGTTTGAATATCCTTATAAATATTTCGTTATAGAGAATTTATAAGCTGTTAGTTTGAATTTCCTTAAGTTTAAAGTATTAAAAAATCTTAAACAATTGAACATAACTTAAATTGATAATAAATATGAGGTTAAGTAAAATTAGGTTAAGTTTTGGTAAGGAAGACAATGGATTTGGATTTTGGAGGTTAGGGATTTTGTAGGCGAGCAATAGGTTTAACACAAGGTTATGAGTGGTGTGAAGAAGGGAAGGCCTAACATGGAAAATATGTTGAGTATGGACAAAGAGTGGCTTGACTACTCAGATGACTTGATGGAGGGTCAACAAATATGGGAAAATCCACATATTTGTACACCTATCAAACCTTTGGATCCCAGGAGGAGTTGTTAAGCGAGGTAATACCAACTAGAGGAGGAAAACATGGTAATTATCGATGATATGGCCCATACACTATCCAACCCTGGGTCTAGGGAGGAGGCTCAGATGGAGGGGAGGACAATGGGATGAGTTGACATTTCTCTCGAGGAACTTGATATAAAAGAAATTATACCACATGAGGGGTACGAAGGAGTAGATCTAGGAGAACCCAAGAAGTTATACCCTAGGAATACAAAGGACAAAGATTTCACTTGTCATTATGCTGGCATTGGTACCTTCATACCTCCATTTTATTCCTGTAGGGAATTTGAATTTCCTTACTGCAACACAGTAAAAAAATTCAAAACTCAACCAAAGGTAGGGTTACCTCCTCTATAAGGTGAGAGAAATTCTAAAAGGTGAAAGTGTATAAAAAAATGCAGGAGTCAATAATCTTGAATTTGGGAGCAAAACCAGGCTAAATGATGTTATGGAACT
This sequence comes from Picea mariana, assembly GCA_032191745.1. Classification (NCBI taxonomy): domain Eukaryota; kingdom Viridiplantae; phylum Streptophyta; class Pinopsida; order Pinales; family Pinaceae; genus Picea; species Picea mariana. The sequence continues at coordinate 687 of JASDQU010361026.1, read as the reverse complement.
GGAAGAATTGATGGTTGTAGGTCTATTTCTAGGCAGAAGGACAAGTAGGAATTTTCTAAAGGACTGGGCACAAGAAAAAATTCAAACCATGGTTGGATACTCTCCTCACATCATGACTCTGACAAAGGGATGGTTGGTATGGGTCTTCAAAGCAATGATAGAGGTTGATAAAATATTACATAATTGATGGAAGTGGGGTTCTCAAAATACTTTCCTAAAAACATGGTATTTTGATTTTGATGCTAGGTCTACTCGCGTGGATATACTTTTTATATGGGTTTGAATTCCAAGTCTTCCACTAGTCTTGTGGTCAAAGGACATGTTTGAGAAAATAAGGAATGCTCTTGGTTCCTATTACGAAGTCGATTACTCTTTCCATGACACAAGGTACTTTGGAATGACACAAATTCTTGCGAGCTTAGAGACAAGTAAAGGATTAACATAGGAAATGGTTATAAAAATAGGTGTTGACCTATACCAACTAACCCTAGATTATGAAGGTATACTCTTGAGATGCATGACTTGTGTCATGCCCCACAATATTATTATTAAGTATAAAAAATATAATAATAATATCAGGAATATAATAATTCTCCTAAAACGGTTATAATAAATACTTATTGGAATAAATAATAATAAATAAGTATATACTAATTATACTTAAAGGGGTTCATAATAAATAATTAT
>JASDQU010361018.1:0-12093 GCA_032191745.1 Picea mariana | reverse complement strand
TTCTTTCATTCTCATTCAACTTCCTTGATTCATAAAATATCACAAATCCATTTTGGCTGAGGACTCCACCAAGTCCTTCATTACATGCATCTGTGCATACAATGAAATCTTCATTTGGGTCTGCAATCCTTAGTATTGGAGCACTTGTCAATAATTGTTTCAAATGTTGGAAACTCCTTTTACAGTCAGACGTCCACTGAAACTTCATGCCTTTTATTTGCAAGGAAGTGATTGGGTGTGCTATCTTAGAGAATCCTCTAATGAATATCCTGTAGTATCTTGCAAAGCCCATGAATTATCTGACCTCTGTCACATTCTTTGGTGCTAACCATTCTCTAATGGATTCAATCTTCTCTGGGTCCACTGTTATCCCATCTTTTGAGATGATCTTCCCCAAATAATGAATTTGTTTCTAATAAAATGAGCACTTGTTCAATTTGGCATACAACTAATGCTACCTTAATACTTGCAAAACCATCCTCAAATGATGTTCATGCTCTTATTCTATCTTAGAGTATATAAGAATGTCATCCAAAAAGACAATGACAAACTTGTCTAAATATTCTCGAAAAACACCATTCATTAAGCACATGAAAATAGCTGGTGCATTTGACAACCCAAATGGCACCACTATGAACTCATAATGACCATACCTTGTCCTGAAGGCGGTCTTGTTGATATTCTCCTCCTTAATTCTTACCCGATGGTATCCCGATCTGAGATATATCTTTGAAAATATCTTTGCATCCTTCAATTGATCAAAAATATCATCAATCCTTGCAGAGGAAACTTGTTCTTTACTGTCACTTTATTCAACTGTCTGAAATCAATGCACAATCTTAACATTCCATCTTTCTTTTTCACAAACAATACTGGGGCACCCTAAGGTGATACACTTGGGCGTATATACCCCTTCTTCAGAAGTTCTTCAAGCTGCATTTTCAACTCCTTCAATTCCGGTGTACTCATTCTGTAAGGAGTCTTTGACACGGGAGTTGCTCCTGGTGTCATATTTATAGAAAAATTGAGGTCTCTCCTTGGGGGTAGTCCTGGTACTTCCTTGAATACATCTTCAAACTCTTTCAGGACTGCATAATTCTCCAAATTTGGCACCTTGTCTTCAGGTGTCTCCTCCATATGAGCTGCAAATATTTGACATCCTCTTATATAACATTTCATTAGCTGCAATGCTAAAATATCTCTAATGGTTACTACCCTGGAAATTCCCTACACTTTCCTTTGGTTCCCTTCTTCATTCAAGCAAGGGAATTATTTTTTATGACAATCCAATAGATCATGATGTGGGTCCAACCAATCCATCCCAATTAAATAGTCATAGGAACCTAAGGGTAAGATATTCAAATCTGCCTTGGTGTTCAGTCCGTTCATGTCCATGAGACATGACTTAACCATCTCATTAACCTTTCTTTTGGTTCCTGTAGCCAACTATACCAACCAAGAGTTTACATGCTTGCTTCTTGGCAATTGCAAACTTTCTACCATCTTAGGATCTATATAACTATGACTAGCTTCTGAATCAATTAAAATAGCAATGGTTTGGTTGTTAATCATACCTTCCACTTCAATCATGTGTGACTGATATTCTAATTGCTTTTTATCCAGGGATGCATAGATCCTTGGCACATTTCTTCCCATGTCCTCCATTATTTCATCTTGTTGTACATTATAAACAGTCCTTCCTCTTTCACCTCTGTAAGGACAATCTCTGAATCTATGATCTCCTTTACAACCCCAACATTGAATAGGTCGTTGCCTTGGCCTTTGGCCTTCTGCCTCTATCATTTTGGGCTCTTTAGAATTTGGTGGTCTCTGTGGACTATTTCTGAAGAATGATGGTTTAAATCCTTTCTTCCTCTGATCCACCTTGAACTTATTTTTGTCTTCCCAAGATTTTTGGAAAGTTGGCCTTGCTTTCTATTGATCATATAGACATTTATCTCACCTTACAGTCTCTTCCAATGTCTTGGGGTCATCATATTGTATTTTTTCACTGATGAATGCTGGCAATCCACTCAAATACCTTTGAATTTTAACTGTCTCATCCTTGATGAAGGAGACGTACTTCAGCAATTCTAGGAATCTTCTTTCATATTCATCTATGGTCATACTTCCAAGTTTGAGTTCAAAGAACTCTTTCATTTTCTTGTCATAATACCTCTTAGTCAAGTATTTCTTCTCAAAATACATCTTAAATTACCTCCAAGAAACACTCTTCTCTTTAATGTGATGTACCTGCACAAGTTGATCCCACCACATGGATGCCTTTCCTTTGAGTTGATAGATGGAAATTCTACCCTCTGCATGGGAAGAATAATTGTGTAATTGAAAATACTTACCCATGCCCAACAACCATGTTTATGTATCTTCATCCTTCTTGTGCTCACCATCAAATGTAGGAGGTTTGATTTTGTTCATTTCTTCTCATAGCTCATCCACCCCAGACCTCTTATGTTGTCTGACAGGGGATGGACTTGTGTTTCTACCTGCTCTTTTCTTGGAATGATTTCGGGAGTGATGGTGGTGTCTGCTAACATTTCCTGATATCTTTTTCTCATCCGAAGGTTTGTGACTTCCAAATTTGCTTGAGTCACTTTCGTTTTCCAATTTCTTTTCTATTTTGTTCAGAGTTTGCAATAACTTCATGTTGAAGTCATCCTGCTGCTCTTTGGCTCTCATAAGCCTTTCATTATCATCTTTATGGCTTTGGACATCCTTTTGCAAATTTTTAATAGTCTCTACCATATTCAGGTTTTCATCCCTTTTCTCTCCATGTCCATTGGAGTTTGTTCCTTCAATGTCCAAATGGACATTCATCCCTCTACTCTCATCTTGTTGACTATAGTTTCCTCGTGTCTCTTCCATTCCTATGGACTGAGTAATTGATCTGATCTAATCTAGTTGTTGTTAGTTTTGCAAAACGTGCAACTATTAAAAATTATTAGTTTAACTAAATCAACAATCCGCGAGAAATATGAACTATTTTGGCTCAATACTTATATCAGAATTATCTTTTCTGATTTCTTGGTGTTGCCACCATGACAATTCTCATAAATGACCCAAGTTTTGAGAACTTAGCAAGAACTATATCGTCGCACAGAGATACATCAGGTGCAAGGTGGTTTGTCGAAACCACTTTTTCATAAGTTCCGATGTCACATGATTCAATATGTCAAATCCACCATTCGTGGGACGGGTGATGGTTAGTCAGATCACTTCATCTCATTCACTTATACATCACAGTCGTTTGATTTAGGTGAACGCTGCCATGTAACGAACTAAAAAAGTTTAATCATTTGAATTGGATTAGCCGAGCATGGAAACCCATCGCACTTGTGCGCAAGTATGTCAGGGATTCATGATTGAGGTTCTATAATTACCAACTCTCGGGTATGGAAGCATCATCTTATCCATCAGCTAGCAGTCTCCAAACTGGTTTGAATTTCTCATCTTTGCAAACATATTTCGATGTCCACAAAACTAAGGTATATGGACCCAATTAAATCCAATGAGACTGGTTATATGGGCAACATGCTAAATTTTCCTCTGAGTACGAAGGAAAAGGTAGTTGCGTAGATACTGGTGACTAAATTTCACACAGTACATGTTACTGATTCAAGATTGGAAATTAGGATGAATCCAATCATGAGGGATCTGGTTATCAACAGACTAGCTGCTAAGAAGAAATGAAGCAAGTGACAGAAGAAAGAACCCGTTGCTGAAGCGACTGAGAGTGTTGGAGAGAATCAACCAGTCTGTTTAACTTGTTTAAAGGAGGAGATAGCTAAGTTGAAATGAGCCCTCAATACAATTGAGTATATTTCAGCAATTTTTGGACAGATGATAGCATAGGTAAGGAAGCTCCGGAGATGATAGACCTGTTCTTGTACGGTCTCTTTGAATAGGGCCACTGCTATTTTTAATCATCCCCTTTTGTAATTTTGGATTTTGAATGAATATATAAGCACAGAAGCGGATTTTGTACTACTTAAGACAAGATTCCACTGATGATGTTATGAATCTTGTTTCCTTTAATATTATGTGTCTTCTTGTAAATTATATTTCACTTTCAACTGTTTGAATAAAACCCAGAATTCATCTCATTCGCTTGACTCATTTTAAATAATACTTCAATGCAGTTGTGTATTCCTCTTTCTTTGAATACTATGTAAATTTTTCTAATTAAACTCAGGCTTGTCATCTTAATTAGCTTTTCAGACAATTTTGCGCACATAAAAATTTAACCTGTGTACCTTTATTTATCATGCAAACGAATTTATAAGGTAAATCATGTTTTCGTGCACCTGTATATGCTATACATTTCATCTCCGTTGTGCCAATAACTTGCGCACACTACTTCTGTGTTGCACGCCAATATCCTCTGCGCATTGTTTTTGTATCGCACTTGGATATTCCACATGCATTTTTCTCTATGCATTGCACCGTGCTAAAGTTCAATATGCCTTACCACATACAATAAACGGTATGCCCCACCGAATACTCTGTCGCTACTGCACACAACTACCTATGCGCACCCTTGTCTGCACTGTAGCGATACAACACATACTCCTACTGTGTGCGCACCAACCAACTTAACTGTGCCTCACAATACTGTGCACACCACATGCACCTTTACTATGTGTATGCACTCTGCGCAATGTTAAATTTAGTGCATGCATCTCTACATATTATTCTTCCACGCAGTGACTCAATTTTCCATAAGCGCAATATACTGTATACCATACTGTAATCGATACCATACTGTAATCTCGTCTCCATTCGTCTGGTTTGGCCCATTCAGGCTCAGTGTTGAAAACTGATGCTTTGATACCATATTGTAACACACCCTGTCCACCCACTGACCAAGGAATGTCACTTACTCAGACACTTAGCTTCATTCTGAGAACATAATGTAACACCTAGTATTCAACTGAGGTATGTCACATAACTTTTCTTTTTTTATCTCTCTAAATATGTATATACACACACAGGCATACATACATGCTGAACTGCATGCAATTAAACATATACATACAATGCTCTAGGGGAAGCTTCAAATATAAAAGATAAACAACCAGTTGTGTTCTGTTAATATATGATTTTATACGATTTTCAGACTGATTTAATAGTGAACACAGACATGCAGTGTATACTGTTAGCACTTGGTAAATTTCCTAGAGGTTGAAAAAGAAGAAATCTACAAAGGTAACTTTATCCAACCACTTTTAAAGCTGGGAATCTAGCCCTTCCAGCTTCAGAGAGGGATCTCTCTATATGACTTAGCTTCGTTTATAACTTTTAGATATTAGGCTAGGTATAGGAATAGGTAGGTTTTGTTGTAAAAGTGTTTTTGAATTTGGTTGAGTTCRTCTACACTTCCRTTGGGCTATGGGRTSTGTATTTAATTAAATATGAAATACCACYARAAACAAGAAAAGAAMTACTTCCACARGGHRAGATAATATATTYASTGKATMTTKAATAGCTTAGRTKATGGASAGAAGAAAABATGAGAAGATACTTTCAACTAAYAAGCAGTTAAGAATTTCTTARTTGAAAACATYAGAAGATAAACATWAAAATCTTCAGAGTCKGAAACAGGSTATCTAAGATAAATCCTGCAACATACGTTACTCTTAAAGATTAGTTTCAGAAAACACTATGATCACAGAGTTAAGAATAACATTCAACTTAAAGAAAAGACATCACTAGTGAACATACGCAAGAATCCTGTAAAAATGCTTCCTTTTCATTAATGGCAGATCTCTTCAAAAATGGTACAGTTTGATAGCGTCAGAGTGTAAAGATCAACAACAGGTTTGTAAAGCACAGGAATCTCTCCCTCTTTTTCCAGAGGCGATATTAGCTTGCCAAAGACAGGCACGTCTGCAAAAAGACCAACCTTAATTCTGTAAGGAATAGTGCTTCCAGGCTTTCTAGATCTCTGTTCATATGATTTCATGAGCTCATTGGCTGAAGCAGAAGAACGTCTAAATCTTCCATCTCCCATATACACCGATCATACCCTAAACTCTTCCCTTTAACCATCCATTCGACTCTGCAATTTAACTTATCATGGCATGCTCCATTTGAGTTTGTGAGAGGCTTCAAGGTCCTTTTCGAATAATATGATGTGGTTCTGTCCATTTTCTATGACCACTGTTGCAGCCTGATCTTACATGCTACTGCTCTTCATGGGCGAATGCGGCCTGAGCAACCACGACGATATCACATTGTTTTGGACACCTGTACAGTAACCTTGGGGACGATCTCTATTACATATGTCGCATCAAAACTATATCTGCATATAGTTACTGTCATCGCTTAGCCTAGTACCCTGACACCTAAAATCTGGTCGACACCTGGGCGCGCAGAGTGACTCATTTTTATTTTTAAAATTTCGGGGGACTAATCCCACATTCATAAGGAGGAAAGGTAAACGAGTATTAATATATGTCGATAGCCACAAAGAAATCCGATGAAGTGAGCCCGAGGCTATTCTTGGTGTTTGGTGTTGGCGCTGGCGCTGGCTTGTGTGTTTGTTGTTGGTTTGTGGTGTTGATTATTCGGGAAGGTTGGCTCTAGGCCAACATAACCTTTTGCTAAAAATATTGTCAAATTTTTCATAAAACTCTGCATACAAGCAAAGGTCGAGGAGCAAAAATTTTTTTAAAATTCACCAATCATAGATTATAAAACCCACATTAGGCTAATGGACCCAACTTTACCTTTGACCCACAAGAGTCAAATTTTTCCATTTCAAACTACTTCACAATTTTTGGCTAAAAATGCATCGGAACTCGCGTGTAGGTACTTATTTTATGCTTGGTGAGTGTCGAGCGCTTTCAGCCGCCTTCGCCATGCATCATGAGTAAACACATAGTGCCTGAGATAGATACATATTAGTTAGAAAACTGATCCCCTATTATATAGGGTCCTAACATAGGCTCCACCTGGGGAAGATAGCTCCAAAGGAGGTGTCTAGAATCCATGAACTCTGAATTTCACCGACCAGCTGATCATTGGGCTGCCCCCAAATCGTAAACTGAAAATAAACTATGAAGAGACGAAAAAGAAGATGCTCATCCTGATGAGCTTATTGGCGCATTCCTACCTACCCTACTTTGCTAACAGTTACTGCTTCAATCAGGTAATGAAAAAGTGCCAATGGATCCAACCTAGCAGTTGATCCCATGATTGGGCTTCCTCATCATGCTTGACGAAAATCAAGGCTGAAATATGTACTGGCAACTGGTGATGGCTACAGTCCTTGCCGAAAAAACATGATTGAACAGTTATACTGAAAAAGAGCTCCATATAAATTGCAACCGGGTCAATAAATATATGATTTATTTGTTGATTCTCCAGGTATTCGTTTAGCATTTTATCATGGATAAGTTTCCCATTCGTGTCCTCAATATCAAACCATGATTGCAACTGTTCAATTTCAGACTTATGCTTGCAAACAAAAGATTCATCAATCAGAAAATCGAAAGATGATATAATATCTTTTGGTTTTGGAGATGTAAGATTCTCATAAAAAAATTTTGGATGTTGGAAACTATAAGACTGAATCTGAGTATTCAAAAGCTCAATATATTTTTCAAGTCTTTCAGTAAACAGCTCGAGAACACAAATTTTAATTTCATGAGGAAAATTCTTCGATTTCCAACAATAAAACGCGTTTGTTAACGAAATTTCTTCAATTGGAAAATCTGCTAACTCATCCCTGAGATCTTTGACAGCTTCACAATATATAGGATTTTCCACATACCTTGTCATCTTGAAGTATCATCAAGGCTTTGAAATCTGGATTCTTCAGCAGTAGAGTCGCTTGTGAACTTTGAAGACCGGGATCTTGAACAATGGAGTCGCCAGGTGAATGGTACAGCCTTCCTGTGTTTGGCTTCTGTTCACCATCAGAAGTCAAAACTGAACTTGAAGTGCAGCTCTGGAGAAGGTCCCCAGTGGAGTCGCCATTTATGTTAGCACTTGGTAAATTTCCTAGAGGTTGAAAAAGAAGAAATCTACAAAGGTAACTTTATCCAACCACTTTTAAATCTGGGAATCTAGCCCTTCCAACTTCAGAGAGGGATCTCTCTATATGATTTAGCTTCGTTTATGACTTTTAGATATTAGGCTAGGTATAGGAATAGGTAGGTTTTGTTGTAAAAGTGTTTTTGAATTTGGTTGAGTTCATCTACACTTCCATTGGGCTATGGGGTCTGTATTTAATTAAATATGAAATACCACCAAAAACAAGAAAAGAACTACTTCCACAGGGCGAGATAATATATTCACTGGATCTTTAATAGCTTAGATTATGGACAGAAGAAAAGATGAGAAGATACTTTCAACTAACAAGCAGTTAAGAATTTCTTAATTGAAAACATCAGAAGATAAACATAAAAATCTTCAGAGTCGGAAACAGGGTATCTAAGATAAATCTTGCAACATACGTTACTCTTAAAGATTAGTTTCAGAAAACACTATGATTACAGAGTTAAGAATAACATTCAACTTAAAGAAAAGACATCACCAGTGAACATACACAAGAATCCTGTAAAAATGCTTCATTTTCATTAATGGCAGATCTCTTCAAAAATGGTACAGTTTGATAGCGTCAGGGTGTAAAGATCAACAACAGGTTTGTAAAGCATGGGAATCTCTCCCTCTTTTTCCAGAGGTGATATTAGCTTGCCAAAGACAGGCATGTCTAAAAAAAGACCAACCTTAATTTTGTAAGGAATAATTCTTCCAGGCTTTCTAGATCTCTGTTCATATGATTTCATGAGCTCATTGGCTGAAGCAGAAGAATGTCTAAATCTTCCATCTCCCATATACACCGATCATACCCTAAAATCTTCCCTTTAACCAGCCATTCGACTCTGCAATTTAACTTATCATGGCATTCTCCAGTTGAGTTTGTGGGAGGCTTCAAGGTCCTTTTCGAATAATATGATGTGGTTTTGTCCATTTTCTATGACCACCGTTGCAGCCTGATCTTACATGCTACTGCTCTTCGTGGGCGCATGCGGCCTGAGCAACCACAACGATATCACATTGTTTTGGACACCTGTATAGTAACATTGGGGACGATCTCTATTATATATGGTGCATCAAAACTGTATCTGCACATAGTTACTGTCGTCGCTTAGCCCAATACCCTGACACCTAAAATCTGGTCGACACCTGGGCGCGCAGAGTGACTCATTTTTATTTTTAAAATTTCGGGGGACTAATCCCACATTCATAAGGAGGAAAGGTAAACGAGTATTAATATATGCCGATAGACACAAATCAATCCGATGAAGTGAGCCCGAGGCTATTCTTGGTGTTTGGTGTTGGCACTGGCGCTGGCTTGTGTGTTTGTTGTTGGTTTGTGGTGTTGATTATTCGGGAAGGTTGGCTCTAAGCCAACATAACCTTTTGCTAAAAATATTGTCAAATTTTTCATAAAACTCTGCATAGAAGCAATGGTCGAGGGGAAATTTTTTTTTTTAAATTCACCAATCATAGATTATAAAACCCACATTAGGCTAATGGACCCAACTTTACCTTTGACCCACAAGAGTCAAATTTTTCCATTTCAAACTACTTCACAATTTTTGGCTAAAAATGCATCGGAACTCGCGTGCAGGTGCTTATTTTATGCTTGGTGAGTGTCGAGTGCTTTCAACCGCCTTCACCATGCATCATGAGCAAACACATAGTGCCTGAGATAGATACATATTAATCAGAAAACTGATCCCCTATTATATAGGGTCCTAACATATACAAGGCATATCCTTAAACATACGGACAGTTATGCTCACACAAGCAATAAAACTCATAAAATAACACATAAATGACAATGCAGCATGGAATTCAACACATAATCGGTACTTATCTTGGTAATAATGTCACTAATTGCGTGAAAACCATCCATGAACCTCCTAGCCTTAGACTACATTGTTCATCACTCTCAATAGTGAGTCTCCCCCAAGCTGGGACTAGAATCCACCTAGGAAAGGGATTCCTAAATTGGCTAAAGGTTCATAGTCAACCGGAAAGACTCCCTCTCAGGTGTTCACTCAACCACAACCTATAGCCTCTCCTTCCCCACATGCCTGTCCCACCCAAGGAAGTGTTCCCCTTCTCTTCTCAACAGTCCTTTGGCTACCCCACTTCCCTTCCAGGGATTCATCAACAGGATGGACTGGAAGTCTCAGAGCACTATAGATGTAGTTTATCACCTTCAGTAAATCAATCCTCAGCAATTCCCTCACTCAGAGAATTGCTCACGAGCCTGACAACCTGCCTCTTCAATCCCGCTCCCAAGCAGACAGGTACACCAACAGGAATGGATATCAATCTGGTCTGGGTATGGTGGTAGGAAGATACGAGGTAGCTCAAGGAATGACAAAATGTATCGTAGATACTGGTTCTATGATCGAAGGAAAAAAATTTAAGATTCTCCTCTTCACAATGGTCAATCCCCCCCCAAAGGAACTAAGTCTCGGCAATCAGTATGTATTTTCTCCAACTTGACACTTGTCATGTTGGAAGTTACTCTGATACACTTGTCCCCTACTTTAGGACTTAGGATAAATTAATTATCTGTACTTTAGTATTTTAAGAAATATTAATATAATATTTATTTTTGGCTTTCAGCTCTCTAGCTTAGCCCTGTTCTTAACTTTAAGCACTCCCTTTCCCTATTTGGTGGAATCTAGTCCCCCTTCTCTTTTATCATGGTCGGTCTGCGTGCAGCGATGTATTTTTATATTAATCATGAGATATATACAAAATAGGTGCTCTAGCCTTTAACATCTAGGCGCGTTGGCCTAATACCAAGACATAAGCATTATGGCTTATAATACTGTCTCACCAGCCTATAATGCATATTCTATACACAAAGGTTCGCTGACCTTAATATTGCACGCACTTTAGTTACTGCACACGGTATCCGCTGACCTCAAGGTTGCATGCTCTTTAGTTACTTCGTGTTGTATCCTCTGTTTTTAAGGTTGTGCACACCTTAGTTACTGCGCGCGGTATTCAGAAATGTGCACATTACATCCCTTTACTGCGCAGTGTATGCGCGCACCATGCCATGAAAGGTGTATTACAAAATTATGTCTAAACAACTCACTAGATTAAATATACTTGGATTATATTTACATTTGGGTTCGGTCGAGGGATATTATAGTATGCAAAAGTTACGACCCCAGGAAGTTGATGTACTAACTTACCCAAACGGGTCCCACATGACTTTTGGCGCTTCAACTCCTAGGGTTAGATTTTTGGATGTCTAGGGTTATGGCATTCTTGTTTATTGTAAAAAGGCCTTCAGAGCCTCATTGTAATAATATTCTTCCAAATGCGAGTAGCCGTTACATATCTTCTCAGAGATAAGTTGTCACCATTCTAGTGAGTCTTTCACTCTGTATTTTTACAGTCTCTGTACATTTCTTTGATTAATAGAAATCATGTATTGCTGTATATTTGTGTTTATGGTTGCATCTATGATACATTTCTGTTATATTATTGAATATATGGGATATCTCTGTGGATTTATTTATTATATCTCCACTCTCATTTCGTGCCAAAAATAATCTGGACCAGTGGTATCAGACCAAGTTGTTCTTGATCGTTTTTTCAGTGCATGTCCCCGATGAGGTCCGAGTATAGCAAGTTGGGTCTCGAGCTTGTCTCTCTTGAAGACAATCGCTCTAACACACCCAAGAAACCCTCAATGGTGAAAGAAAAGAAAAATGACGGAGTAGACGATCCTATCAGTTTGTTGCTTGAGCAAGCTCTCACGCAACAGAGGGACTAAATGATGGAGAATTTTTCCCACATCCTTCAACGCATGTCAATAGCAATAGGTGCATCTTAATCAAGAAGCCACTTTGGAAGCACCTCTCCTTTCAAGGTACAAGTTAATTTTGATATTCCTGTATTTGAAGGACAGATACATGTAGAAGCCATAGAAAAATGGTTAACTCTGCTAGAGGATTATTTCTCTATTCACAATTTTTTCAACAAATAAAAGATCAACTTTGCACTCCTTAAAGAAGATAGTCACTTCGG
>JASDQU010361017.1:1747-11775 GCA_032191745.1 Picea mariana | reverse complement strand
TGTCATATAATAAATAATAAATATTAAATAATTTATGATGAATTAATATTGTTTGTTGTATTATTACAAATACAATTATATTACTATGAAATAATGTGGATGAATAAAAGATAAACACAACACAAATTTATAAATAAGTTGTTTGATATATAGTATTAATTAATAATAATGTTATATTGATATATGGTTATATTAATAATGTTTTTTAATAGAATATGTTGAATATATGTATATTAAATGATTGTGTTTATTTAATTTAGATGGAATATATTACATATATATTTTTTATGGATAGATATCAATATATTAATTTTATTATTATTATTATTAATTAATATTATTATTATAATTATTACCAATTTATATCAATTTAATATTTTTTTACTATATTCTATGAGATAGGTGTAGGAGGGGATATCTATAGTTCTAGGGTGATAAACTTTCATACTTATAAATGGATTTTTGGAATTATATTTAATAATAGGGTGAAAGTTTATGCTCTTTACAAGGATTGAAATTGACCACCTCTTGACAAATCAGAAAGAAAACAATGCTAAGATATTCTAGTCTAATCATAAAGCATATGATCTCAAACACCACTCCCTTAGGTATACACCTCGCCTCCATTTTGGCAAGGATACGACAAAGTTGTGACAATTTTTAAGCAGTGGAATGGTTCCACATATTCGGAGAGCGCATTATGGTGGCTAACTTAAAAGCCAACAAGGCCGCAAGGAAAAAAGGGGGGACGTTATTCAATAATGATTTAAGGTCTCGTCAACCCATCCCCTAGTTCACATATTGAATAACTCAATAATGAATCATGTTGGTAGATGGTGCAGCTCATGACATACATCTCCCATGTAGCAATGACAGGGAGGATAAGACTATCCCACTCCTCCTAATAAATGCTACAATCCAGTCATTAGGCATCATAATGGGATAATGTATAAATCACTCTCAATTGTTGGTCTCACCACCTTTTGGCTTTTCTTGGGAGCTTCGAGACATGGCTTAGACAAATTCTAGCATTTTGGCTGAGGACCTACTCTATTGCCTTCAATGACAACCCCTTTAGCTAGGATTGGAGTAAATTTCTTACCAGAGGTTAATTTTTATTAGTCTACCACTCTTCTTTGGATACCTCCATTTCATAATGTGTTTTCACGCATTATTTGGGTTATAGGATTTGTGAGAATGAGCCTAACACGAGACCTTTATCCTTGCATCCTCAGTCTATAATCCTTCCCCTTCACTCTAGTTGTCCTCTCTCTTCAACCCTTGGCTCTAAGAAGATAGATTACCACGAGATTCATGAAACTAAACTTTCTCATATGTGACACGAGAATGCCCTCAATGAATTAACATCCTCTTTTCGATCTCATCTTGACACTTCAAACAAGTAGGAACACAACTTGAATCTCAAGGTTGAAATCATAATGGGAATATTATTGTAGCAAAAGAAACAATTGGATGCATTGGAATATGTGGTTCACGAGTTAAGTCGAGAACAGGGCATAACTATCGTAGGAAGAATTTCCTTCGGTCTCTTCCTCCACAGTTCCACATTGGATTTGGCTGCAATTGGCCCTTGCTTCTCAAATTGGAGCACATAAGAGGAAATCTCATCGACCACCTAGTTCCAGGTAGAACAATGATTAAGCCAACAGAACAATGGAAGTAAGTCTTCATCTGTGATATGCCATGTATATTTTAGCTCATAACTCTATACTAGTTTCTCTTATGTTATCACTTTTAGTATGTTACCTTTTTGGAATTTGTATTCAATTTTTCTTGGTTCTTGTAACTGGTTGATGAAAAGGAAAGTTGATGGAATCTATGAAACACCCTTGCGGGTAGCTCCTTTTGTATTGTAAGCCTTAGCTTCAATTCTTTTATATAATATAAATTTCCTAATGTATGTTAAAAAAATAAAACCACATATCAACTTTAAAAAAAAAACTCATATCAACTTCAAAATAAACTTTACATAAAACACATATTATATATATATATATAATCCATATAAATCTTTATTCATAAAAAAAATGTAATCTAATAAATAATAAATATTAAATAATTTATGATAAATTAATATTGTTTGTTGTATTATTACAAATACAATTATATTACTATGAAATCATCTAGATAAATAAAAGATAAACACAACACAAATTTATAAATAAGTTGTTTGATATATAATATTAATTAATAACACAAATTTATAAATAAGTTGTTTGATATATCATATTAATTAATAATGTTATATTGATATATGGTTATATTAATAATGTTTTTTAATAGAATAGGTTGAATATATGTATATTAAATGATTGTGTTTATTTAATTTAGATGTAATATATTACATATATATTTTTATGGATAGATATCAATACATTAATTTTATTATTATTATTATTAATTAATATTATTATTATAATTATTACCAATTTATATCAATTTAATATTTTTTTTACTATATTCTAGGAGATAGGTGTAGGAGGGGATATCTAAAGTTCTAGGGTGATAACATTTCATACTTATAAATGGATTTTTGGAATTATATTTAATAATAGGGTGAAAGTTTATGCTCTTTACAGGGATTCAAATTGACCACCTCTCGACAAATCAGAAAGAAAACAATGCTAAGATATTCTAGTCTAATCATAAATCATATGATCTCAAACACCACTCCCTTAGGTATACACCTCGCCTCCATTTTGGCAAGGATACAACAAAGTTGTGACAATTTTTAAGTAGTGGAATGGTTCCACATATTCGGAGAGCGCATTATGGTGGCTAACTTAAAAGACAACAAGGCCGCAAGTAAAAAAGGGGGGACATTACTCAATAATGATTTAAGGTCTCATCAACCCATCCCCTAGTTCGCATCTCGCATAACTCAATCATGAATCATGTTGGTAGATAGTGCAGCTTGATGCAGGAGCATCTCTCCACATCAGCTAGCCAGCCAACCACGTCAGCACGCATGCATTCAATGCTGAAGAGAGAAGCGTAGTCCTCACTCAAATTTGAAATGAATGTAATTTAATGAGTTAGGCTGGTAAGCCATAGAAGTCGTGCCTTTGTGCAGGCTGTAGTTAAGATCGACTTTAATGCTAGATTGACTGAGATCTAGATCCAGCTGCTGGACTAGACAACCATTTATTGTAATTGAATAGGGTAGGTAGATCTGGAGGGAAGCGCTCGAAGAGCTCCCTCGGGTAAAAGAGATTTTGATATCTCATTTTGGTAGTTAGAGTGAGCTAGAAAAAGGGTTGTATGAGAAGAGCCGAGGAGAACTCGAGAACACCTTTGTAAAATACAGGCATTTGCCATTTTTAATATAATCAGAAGCAGTTTTTTGTGCATATATTCTATGTTATATGGATGTTTGTGAGTGTTCTTCATGTATTGTGAATGTATGTTGTAGTTGTGCATTTGCAGAGTTTGTTTGATTTCAGGTTTGAAAGGTCTTTGAGGTTTCATGCCATGAGGGCGTGACAGAGTACTGCGGTCTCTGAATACCAGTGCATGAGTGCACTTCTGAACTCTGAGGAGTCAGACGAAGACGTGCTGCGGCACAGAGATGGAAGTCAACAACTTGGGAGAAGGAGACCTCAAGGTTGTTGAATACCTTGGAGGCATGGCTATGTAGCTGAAACACAGTTGCAGATAGAACTTTGTTGGAAGTCCTGTGAAGCTCTGCCAGGAGGGCATTGAACGTAGGCACAGGGTGCTGAGAGAAGAAATCTACTGAGAGTTTGAAGGAGAAAATAGAATCACTAAGGATTCTGAGAGAGCTCTGCCAGGTGGGCATTGAGCAGATACTCCACTAGGAGGGCATCGAGGAAGTGTGCAAACAGGCACAGAAGAAGGAAGAGAACTCTTTGAGTTCTACTACTTGAAGGAAGAATCCACTGAAGGATCTTCACTGGGTTGCTGAGCACCCAGAAAGACTCAGCAATCAGGTTACTTGAGCAAAGAGCCAGGAAGACATTTTATTCTCCATCTGTGGGAGGAGAAAGGAAAAATCCCTTAGGGGTCTAAGTATTCACATAAGCTCAAGAGGGACAGCACCAACGAGTGCATGAGGAGACTCTGCAAGGAGTGTAGGAGTCGAAGAATCCCCTGAGGATTCAAAGAAACAAAGCTTAGGGGGAAAAGCGTCTCGTACGCGTGCAACGAAGCTCAGAGTCGTAGAGTTCACAGAGAAGAAAGTAGACAAAGGTTGAGGCCTTTGGGAGATTGAAATTCTTCCAAGTGCAGGAAGAAAGAGTTCCAAAGCTCAGGAGGAGCAATATCGGCCCTTGGATCAGCCGATAGAATCTGGACCATCGGTTTTCATGTCCAGGGAGCAGCCGGAGGAGCGCACAGGAGAGAGGATTGATCTGAGCCATTAGATCTGACTTAGGATCACCGACAGTCGTCGGATCTGGAGAAGCTGCGAGGAAGTTAACTTTCACAGGCAGGAGGAGAAATCCCGACAAGAGGTTGAGACATCGGGATATCGGCACTCGGGAAATCGGGATTCTCGAGGTCGTGAGAATCGGGACATCAAAGGTCTCGAATTAGTGAAACCTTATCGGGACCGTTCGTTTAGGAGCGGACGCGTGTCATGAGATTTCCCACATCGGGAACTCGGGCATCGAAGTTGGAAGAGGAAGGCATTCAACTTCACAAGTGGCGAAAAGGCAAGAGCTCCGTGTTGTGGGGCCTAGCTGACATCATATCGGGATATCGGATCACGAGAATGGTGTGGGGCCACAGGAGTCAGCAAGCGGATAGGTGGTACATTGCATATCGGGATTTCGTGAGTAGAAGGGCGAAGAAATTGGTGTCAAAGGTTGCGAAGCACGAGGTCACGAAGCGGTGAAGTGGCGAGAATACTAGGAGCCGTCCATCTGAGGAGGACAGGTGGCAGAGATCGAGAGATCTCGCGAACTCGGGAGTTCGTAGGGTGAGAACCTAAGCATCGGGTACTCAAAGTCACGAAGACGCGAGGAGCGAGAAGGAGAATAGTCGTTGGATCCTGATCGCAGGAGAACTGTCGGATCTACACGTAGGATTGTGAATCGGGGTCTCGTGAGAAAAGACTCGAGATTTTAACTGTGGGGATCGCGATATTGCGAGAAGCGATTTCTCGACGAAAGGGTCGTGTGGGCCACCGCCAGAGTGAGTGGATTACAGGTGGCAGATCAAAGGACGGGAACCGTCAGAGGACCGGTCCATCGGGGATTGGTATATCAGGGATTCTGTGGACGCGGAACCGTTGCATTTCGAAACTGCGAAACCCCGAAACTCTGATGCAGAGGTTTGACTGAGGTCATATGGTAGTGGTCACGTGGGCCAAGAACCTAGCAGGAGGGCTAGCGCGTGAAAAAGAGCTCATCGGTGATCGGGGATTGGAGATGTGAGAACTCTCGACATCAGGAAGCTCGAAACCCCGAACCCCGATAACAGTTTCCTGTGGGGAAATTGGTCATGGTCCAGTGCAGGGGCCGAGAAGGTAGGAAAGGACCTGTGGATTTGGGTCAGATTTCGTCAGTGATTCCCGAGGGAATCCAAGGAGCCACTGAAGGCTCAGTAGAAGGGAGAAATTGATCGATCCTACGGACAGGCGTGGAAGACATCTGTCATCACAGCTCATGACATACATCTCCCATGTAGCAATGACAGGGAGGATAAGACTAGCCCACTCCTCCTAATAAATGCTACAATCCAGTCATTAGGCATCATAATGGGATAATGTATAAATCACTCTCAATTGTTGGTCTCACCACCTTTTGGCTTTTCTCGGGAGCTTCGAGACATGGCTTAGACAAATTCTAGCATTTTCGCTGAGGACCTACTCCTTTGTTTCCTTCAGCGACAACCCCTTTAGCTAGGATTGGAGTAAATTTCTTACCATAGGTTAATTTTTTATTAGTCTACCACTCTTCTTTGGATACCTCGGTTTCATAATGAGTTTTTAGGCATTATTTTGGTTATAGTCTTTGTGAGCATGAGCCTAACACGAGACCTTTATCCTTGCATCCTCAGTCTATAATCCTTCCCCTTCACTCTAGTTGTCCTCTCTCTTCAAGTCTTGCCTCTAAGAAGATAGATTACCACGAGATTCATGAAACTAACCTTTCTCTTATGTGACACAAGAATGCCCTCAATGAATTAACATCCTCTTTTCGATCTCATCTTGACACTTCAAACAAGTAGGAACACAACTTCAATCTCAAGGTTGAAATCATAATGGGAATATTATTGTAGCAAAAGAAACAATTGGATGCATTGGAATATGTGGTTCATGAGTTAAGTTGAGAACAAGGCATAACTATAGTAGGAAGAATTTCCTTCAGTCTCTTCCTCCACAGTTCCACATTGGACTCGGTTGCAATTGGCCGTTGCTTTTCAAATTGGAGCACATAAGAGGAGATCTCATCGACCACCTAGTTCCAGGTAAAACAATGATGGAGCCAACACAACAATGGAAGTAAGTCTCCATCTGTGATATGCCATGTATATTTTAGCTCATCAACTCTGTACTAGTTTCTCTTATGTTATCACTTTTAGTATGTTACTTTTTTGGACTTTGTATTCAGTTTTGCTTGGTTCTTGTAAGTGGTTCACGAAAAGGAAATTTGATGGGATCTATGAAACACCCTTGTGGGTAGCTCCTTCTGTATTGTAAGACTTAACTTCAATTCTTTTACTTAATATAAATTTCCCAATGTATGTTAAAAAAAAGAAAAACACATATCAACTTAAAAAACAAAACTCATATCAACTTCAAAATAAACTTTACATAAAACACATTACTCAATTTATATAACATTACTTAACAATTATACATCATACAAATGGAGCTTATGTAAACTTCAAATTCTACTTTACATACAACACATTTATTTCAATTAAGAATTACACATCATACCAGTACATCATCTCAACTTAAAAACCAAAGCTACTTATCACCTCAATTAAAAAGCAGAGTCCATGTCAACTTCAAATAGAATGAAAAACATTACTTTCAATTAACAATTACACCTCTTTATCAGCGCATTATCTCAATTTAAAAAACAAAGTTTATGTCAACTTCAAATATGGAACAAATTAATTTCAATTAACTATACAGATCATACGATTACATCATCTCAACTTAAAAAAACAGAACCCATGTCAACTTCAAATTGTATGTTGCATAAGATACATTACTTTCAAGAAGATCATATCGAGTTAGGGTTTAAAAGCAAAGATTCCTTGTCACACTCAAACTCTAATTTGCATAAAGTGGGGGAGGTCTGCACGCTGATGCAACGGTAGCGTGGATAGAGAGTGGGGAGGGTATGCTTTTTTTTTTTCGCTTTTTTGACATTTTCCGGTGGCGAAACGAAATCCAATACAATATAGTTTTTCCCAGATTTAATTCTTGGATAAATAACTCTCATAGTTATTCATCATGATCATGATAAATAACTTACCCAGCTTATGAACATGATCATAAAGTTTTGTTTTTTCTGCTCTGCTATTATAATATCATTTTAACGCTTCATGGAAAAAGTCGAGATGATAATTTCATATTGAAACACAAGTTAATGTGCAGATACAATATATATGATCGCAGGTAGATAACAACACAGTAGTAGTAATAGTGTAGAGTAGACACGGGATCTCCATTGTGTGGCTGCAAATAGCCCATGGACATGTCCTGGTGATCATATGTGTTCTTCGAGGATTTTTGGCAAGCTTGGAGTGTATCTCCAGTTATATTGGTTCTTATTAGGTGTGGTTGTCATACAAGGCTATTCCAAAGACCAAGTCGATTGGTTCTTTTTAGGTGGGGCAGCTGCTCCAGTTACAGAGTGGTTGGTGCACAAGGCCTTTGGCCTTTCCAAAGGCCAAGTGGATTCCTTTGATCAACATGCCAGTTATATTGTGATCTACAGTGATGATGCTTCCAGACACTGCGGTCAATTACACATCCCGGATCACCGTTGGGACCATCTTCAACTTTTTTATCTTTAAATATCGCAAGCCTTGGTGGCACTCCTACAATTATGCGCTCTCTGCAACCCTGGATGCTGGTTTGGCCTTTATGGTTGTACTGCTATTCTTTGGTTTGGGCTTCAACAACATATCCATAAACTGGTGGGGAGCATTGTCCTTTGGCCAAATACCCCACTGCTAAGGGTCTCAAAGTGGATGGTTACCCTAATTTTGAACTTGATACAATCTGATTCTCTTGTTAATAACAATGTACATATATGATTATTATCTCACCTTTATATATATATATATATAACTCCTTTTTATTATATATTTAATTGAAAAAACATAACCTTAAATAAAAATATATATGTCTCATTTATGGTATATATTTAATTCAAGAAACATAACCTCTAGATACTTTTTAACCTCGACATAATTTTTTATTGGTAATTATCATATATAAAATATCACCTTTAAACATAATTTTTTATTTGTAACTATTATATATAAAATATGGATATACTTTTAATCAATAATTATTATTATATATTTTTAACCATTATTATTATAAATAGAAAGTGGATATACTTTACTTTTTCTCACATACTCAACACAATGTATACAACAATTACAATCGAATTTAATTATAATAGTGTGTAATTAACCCAAAGCGTACATAAATATAATGGTTTGGGATATTGTTCTTTAATTTTTTTTTTTAAGATAATCACTTAAAAATTAAGATTTGAGCTTAGATTAAGTGAAAGGTTTTCAAGTACAAGTATAAGCTAGTTAATGGTTATAGATGGTTGTAATGAACCTACTCGTTATGAAAACAAGCCTCACGTCGTAAGTGTACATTTTTTTTTTTGTGTCTGTGTAGGAAGGTAATAAAGACATTATACTCGACATCGTAACACGAAAACGAACACAAAGCATGCGACTCTCACCACAACAAACATAATGACCTAACATAAAGGCACATCAAGCACCTAGAAGCCATGTACGACATGCAACCGACGAAGAATAAGAATGACTACCCGCCCGTCCTACCCTGCAAAGGTTAGGACCTCCAAGACACATAAGCAACGCTCAAGCCCAGGTTCCCATCGATTTTGACCATTTAAGGTCTCAAGGCTGACGACTGTTCTGAGGAACAAGGAGGTGTCTACATCCCACCCAACACAAACATACCAAGCCTACTAAGCTAAGGACAACCATCCTAACAACCCAACGCACCCAAAATTAATTACACAAGTAACTAGAACCCCTACAGTGAACAACCAAGCCCATTAAATGTTTACAACCAAGTGCAACATTAATTGTAATGAACAACAACACCCTCCACGGGAAGCACAAGCTAAAAATGACTTCGCCAATATCCCGATCAATTGTCGAGTCAAGCTAGTCAATCATTATAGTCTATTTTAATCAACTATTACGAGCTCAATTTAGCATATCTAAAATGTGATAAGACATTAAGGCACAATCTAAATTAGCCTTAAAACCAATCCATTTGCGCAATTTTAAAATTTCAAATTCTCATCAAGGTACCATCTAATTCAACGTTAAATGGACATCAATAAGCAAGTTTGATCTTCGACTTGGCTAATAATTAAAAATATAATTAATCATTAATTATAATCTATCTAGCTTCTCTGAATTACAAATTAGCCATTAATTTACCATCAATTTGACATTTAATACAACCAATTTAGCAAGGTTAAAAATATGCAATCCAATCTTTACTCTCCAATCAAATTTAAATCATTAACACAACCTATAGAGTCACATCTATTCTAATCCAAATCTCCATCCAACTAGCCATTAATCTTGATAACATTAGTCACCATCTTAAAGTAGAATGCTACTATTAAAATAATTAATAAGGCAATAAGAAGACATTTTATAACAAATAACCTAACAATTAATATATCACCAACAACACTAACTACGTCAACGCAGAAAACAACAAGGAGACATTTATTAACTCAATAAATTACAGCATGTGTCTAACTTAACTAAACGAACCCAAGTGATAGTTG
>JASDQU010361015.1:0-11775 GCA_032191745.1 Picea mariana | reverse complement strand
GTTTGAAGTGAGGCGCTAGCCTCTTATTTATATCAGACTGGCACGTGTGAAAGGTCACAACTGGCAGGGCCGACCTCTCACTCTAGGTGGGTAAACCCACCTTTAATTAATTATGGGTCTTCCATTATAACTGTTGGGGCCGACTTCTTATTCTGTCCTTTGTAATTGTCCGATGACCAATCCGCAAAAGGGGATTTGGTCCTTATACAATTACCGACATGATTAATCCTCAATGGGGATTAATCCAATAACAATAACAATAATAATAATAATGACATGATTAATCCTCAATGGGGATTTAATCCAATAACAAAATAATAATAAGAATGCTCTTCGCAGTTACATTATTTCAACATTATGCAAAGTGTTTGACCTAGGTGGTATCTCTAGACTTTTTCTGGTCAATCATAGCCCATCCTCTTAGTTTCGATTTTCAAGATAATCCTTGCTCTTATGGCCTTGTTGGACTATCCCTTAGTGGCATTAAGTTGGCACCATGCTGGTCATTTATGGCCTCGGTAGGTATGTGAGGGTCTTGAGATGGATCTACTAGGAGTTAGGACACATGATCTAGGGGAACCTCTAGTCTCATTCACACATTTCTATGTAGAAGTGTTTTTAATGTTGTAAAGGTTGTCACACCTATAGAAGCACACATATCTTATGGCTAACCATGGACCCCGACTCTTATGTATTTGGCACACTTTGGCCTTGGACTCTTGGAGATGATTCTACAGTCGCTCATACAATTTCACATTTCCCGAGGTAGTTTCAGAGTTCTCAAGGCAATACGTGTATCCTAAGGCATTGGTCACTGTTAGAAATAGGGAAGAATAACAGAAAATATACCTTTTTTTCTTTAAATTTTTGTTAGCTAGACCAGCGAGAACACAGTTGATCTAAAACACTATAGTTAGATCTGAACTATAAAAATATTTCTGCGTATGTAAGGCAGTTAGATCTGAACTATAAGAATACTTCTGAGTATGCAGAACAGTTAGATATGAGCTATAAGAATATTTCTAAGTATGCAGAACAGTTAGATATGAACTAAACAATATTTCTGAGTATTGCAAATCAATAGATCTAAACCTAAACAATATTTCTCAGTATTGCACACTAGTAGATATGATCCTTTTAGATCTAGAACATTAAGCACTTCAAATAATAGATCTGAGCATAAATAAATCAAACTGAAGTGAACTGTAACTTACCTCTGAAGATTACCTCAGTGTAATGAAGAAAAGCTTGACACACATGTGAAATGTTAAGCCTCTGAAGTTATGCTCAGATAGAGTCTTGGACTCATAAATCAACCACTAAGGGTTAGATCTCTATAGAAGAGAATATAGGACAGTTATTGCCACCATAGAAAAACCTCAAGGAAAGGACAACAAACCCCAAACTGAAATCTGGAAGTAACCCTTATCTCAGTCACATACAGACAACAAAAGAGGAAAAGCTTTGGAGGTTCCAGATTTGCTCAGAAAGAAGACGGCGGTCTACTGAAAGTGGCTAGCAACTCAGCATGCTAGTTGTGGCCCTCATGGGTACCAGATCGCATAAAGGAAGGGACGACAGCCTCTAGAAGAGGATCTGTCACACATAAGAGAGTCGGCTGCTTGAGGACTGGCAAAGTAAGGGTGGCCGGCAGCTTTAGATGCAGGACAGCAACTATGGAGGGTGATTCTAGCAGCAGCAAGCAAAAACGGAAATGGAACAACCCTCAACTCAGCAACCTTAATCACTTTCCAGCACAAAAGGAAGCCTAATTGTAACAGTCAAAGGAGGCTGCAACACTTAGAATGAAATCTCAGAGCAATCTGCCACATAGCATAGGAGAGTGAGTGAGTGAATAGAAAAGTGAGAGAAAGGGTTTCTATTTATAGTTTTAGGCTAGGGCTTAGGGTTATAAAAATATAATTAATATAATGACATATTAATTAATATAAATATTAATTTGATATGTCACATTTAAATATTAATTAATATTTCTATTTTAATCTTATTAAGCCCTAAAAACAAAAATACAAACCCCACTCAAACCCAAACTCAAAGACCAAAGGGTAAAGAACAAACAAGGGGTTAGGAGAGGGCAAAGGGGTTTTCTTAATGGCAACACATGTTCAAATGATTCTCAAGGTCACCAATTAACTTTATCATCACTGCATAAGGGTTATATCACACAATGTGGTCATGCCCATCTTCATAGTCTCTCCTAGGTCCTGACTCCTATGGACCATCCTAGGAGAGAGGAAGAGGATCACACACCAACACATCTTGGTATTACTCCAAGATCTACCTGGTCAAAGACCAGGTTGACCCAAAACACATCTGGGGTCTTACCCACCAAGGTACAAGACCAAGGATCAACCTATGCTTTAGGAATGGGTACCCTAGAACACATCTAGGGGCCCTAGACATATCTAGGGACTTGTATCAACCACCAAGGACCACATCAAAGGATCAATCCAGGCTCAGCGCAAGGATTCCTTGGAACACATCCAGGGGCCCTAGAATACATCTAGGGTCTTTACTGCTTGGTCCTAGACTAAGAACCCCAGTCATCCACTGGGGGGGCTCACAAGGGTCTTTCTTCTTGGTCCCAGACCAAGAACCCCAGTTATCTACTGGGGGCCCTCACAAGGGTCTTTCGCCATGGCTCTAATTGCTTGGTCCCAGACCAAGAACCCCAAGAGTGTAATGGGGGCCCTAGTCCACAACTAGGGTCTTATGCCATCCTCCAAGAGAATGGCTCTTGCAGCTACATTAAATTCAACACTCCCTCTCAGCAAGAGAAGCATTATCAGCAACACCAAGTTTGTCTCGAAAGTACACAAACTTTGTTTAAGGACAGTGACTTGGTCAAAATATAGGTCGTCTGTTATGCCGTCGAAACATACTAAATACTAAGAATGTTCTTCTGTACTATGTCTCGAACATAGTGATATCTCATCTCAATGTGTTTTGTCATAAAAAACACAGGAATCACGAAGAGCTTTACACAACTCTGTTTATCACAGTGGATTACTGTGGGTTCCAACTCAGCACTGAACAAATCTGAGAGTGGCTTTCTGAGTCACGCTGCTTCTATACAGGCATCACTTGCAGCAAAGTATTCTGCCTCTACAGTGCTCTGGGCTATGGAGCCATGTTTCGTGTTGGACTAGAAGAACATAGTTGAACCCAAGCTAAAACAATATCAAGAAGTACTCTTTCGGTCCACTGTACTGCCCATCCAATCTGAATATGTATAACCATGAAGCATTACACTTCCACTGAAGTGTATCTAAGCCCATAGGCTATAGTCTCCCGAACATATCTCAAAAAAGGTTTAACAACAACCATATGAATATTCTTCGGTTCGCACATGAACTAGATGAGGGCATTCACTGCATGATAAAAATCTGGTCTAGTATGTATAAGATACATTAAGGACTAGAAAAAAAAGTCTTGCGTATCTAAAGATGTAGTTTGATGTTGTAGCTTCTTCAGTTTGGAAATCATCGGTGTGGATATGGACTTACAGTCCAATATGCCAAGTCTGCGGAGCATATCAACTGCGTACTTGCTCTTGTGAGAGAAACATCTCACTTGGATTCTGTCACACCTCTAAGCTCAAAACAATAATGCAAAAGACTCAAGTCTTCAACTTCTGCTGAAGAGCTCCCTCTTAATCTGAACTATCAAAGATTTCATTTCCTGTAAGGAACAGATCATCCTAAAATAACAGGATGATTTTGTACAATCTTTATATAAAGATTGGGATCTGCAATACTCTTGGTGAACCCAAGACTCTGTAGAGAGACTGCACTATCAATACTTTCGTACTAAGCTCTTGGAGCTTGTTATAATCTATGGGATTCTTTCCCATGGATAGCCTCTTGCTCAACTTCATTTTTAAGAAAAAAAAAACAGTCTTAACATCTATCTGGTGAAGTTTTCAAATCAAAAAAATGCGACAAGGGAGATAAGAATCATAATGGAAGTAAGGATCTTGTCATAGATAATCCCTTATTTTTTAGAAAAGTCACAAGTCACAAATTTAACCTTAATACTGCCATCTGTTGTAGGTCATGGTCTAACTCATCTGCTTCCCTGCATGTGCAAACTGACTCCCTCTGAACCTATCTGTTGTAGGTCATGGTCTAACTCATCTGCTTCCCTGCATGTGCATACTGACTCCCTCTGAACCTATAAGATCCTTTGACTCTGATCTGGTGTCATATCTCTTCAAGATGTTCTTGGTGCCAGTACCAAGCTTAATATGAAAAGTTGAGTCAGATTTATTGAGCTTCTTTGCTAAGGATAATGGCTCAATTACAATCTAAGGACTCTCGATCAAAAGAGATATATGCTCGATCAAAAGAGATATCTATAAGGTTCCCAAAACGAGGAAAAATACCCCAACTACCAAGATGATTTGTTGGACTCCTTAACCAAGAAAATAACCCAAGGTTACATGTTGTCTTTCATATCAAAGATAATAGACCAACATACTGTTGGGTTTCCAAACTAGGGAGAAAGACCTAGCTTACATCAATTTATAATAAGTATGTGCTGAGATCACAGCCTCCTTGGTCATATAACAAAAATACATGAGATTCTGACAGTATTCCATTGAGACATGGATTCATAAATACGACAGGAAGTTAAACATATCTCTCTTGTTGTCATTTGTAGTCACAAGAATGAATGTAAATGAAGTATCCATGAACTTGCTTAGGCTGAAGACATACTTGTACTTTGGAGCCTGTTACCAACTCAAGCTATCTAAGACATCTTCTGTGTATGCAGATGTTTAATATAAATATGTTAGTCCAAGTAATTCCATATCCTTAAGAGATTATCCCACTATCCTGTGGATAATACATTATTCATCCATATGCAACGAATTAACAATACGTGTTAAAGAATGAGGCCAAAGACTGCATAGTCCCAAATTATGTTCTTACAAAAGTCAGCCCTCACATGTTTTTCTCAAAGCCAAATACCAAAGTCATTGCCAAGTTTCCACCACTCAATGTATTGTGGTTAACTTTAAAGCTCGTGTACTCTTTGTAGTACAAAACATATGGATGACCATTAAATGCATAAGGTGTTTTCATTTATTGAAGTTACACAGTTTCCCATTAAAATTCCTTTACCAGTGATTCTGTCAATGCCATTGTAATTTACCAGAAGCTTATTAAATGAAAGCTAAGAACTCACCAAGCATTAGTAACAATAACATTATAAAAGATGAAACCTATCTCTTGTGATCTTTAAGATGATGGTTACATTCCCAAGCATTCTGTATTAAATCTTCAACTAACTCAACCTAGCTCCAAAGTGAGAAAGTGTTACTGGAGGTAAGAGTTATCATTTAATTTTCAGTCAAAAGAAAAGAGAAAAGTCTTGAAAATCAATAGATAATCAAGGGTAAACTAGAGGATTTACTAGGAGTCCCCCTTCAGAAAACTAAGGATCCACCAAAGATAAAGGACCCTAGCCTCCAGATTCTCCTAACAAAGAAACTCTCCCAACTAGCATTGGTCACTCCACCAAAGAACCAAACAGGTTTTCTTTGGCACCCAAACTTGCATCTCACAAGTGTACAAGACAATAGAAAATGTAGTCTTTCACTATCCTCTCCACATCAATCAGTCCAAAAATGTGTAATGGATATCTTCTTTGTCATAGAAGTGGCCCCAACTGAGAGAAGCATGATGTGATGATTAGACTTTGTTAAAGAAGAGGCCAAACTATAGAGTCAATTTTCTCGGCTCAAGTAGAGCTTGCCACAGTCATTCAAATCCCACTCGCTAATTAAAAGCAGAGTTAACAACCTTCAAAACTTTGCAAGTTTGTTAGTGACACAAAGGTTTAGAGGTGCAAAAGCAGCTTCCAAGGAGTATGTTAGACGAGGTCTCTACACCAATTCTTTGAAGGAATCATGGCTATCTGGTATCATTCTTGAAACTTAACTAACAAAGAGAGATTGAACTTTATTTTATGCTCAATCTGTTCTAGTCATTTTCTAAATGTTAGAATTGAGGGAAATGACAATAATTCAAGTTATTTTCCAAAGGCATAAATTTAGCACCAAACAATTTACTTTTCCCAAAAGGTTTCAGGTCTAGGATAAAAAAACAGAGTGAAGGTTGACAATAATCCTGCTCCAAGCCTTGCTATCTAAGTGTATAATATACACACATATTATAGCATGGAGCAAGAGACAAAGAAATCCAAAGAGATTTTGTTTCATCATTAAGATTTTCCAAGGGTTTGAAAATCTAGTGGATTCATACTACTGGGCCTCATTAAAAATAAAAACAAAGCTAAGACAGCTTAGAGACGTTTACTCCCCTTGTAGCTTAACAAAATGGAAACCATGTTCCCTTTCTCAAATCCCCAAAGGAAAGCATTAAGGGCTTGGAAGAAGCTTAGATAGGGCTTGGATCTGTTCGTATAATCAGCCGGGTCCTGTAATTTAATAACCTCATATTTGTCATGGACCTGTGGCTGCCTAGACCTTTAGAACAGGCCGAGTGTAGTGAAGGAGACATACTGAAAAGCAGAAATGATTTAAAAACGAGCTTACTTCTGATTTGAAAAACAAACTCTAAGAAGAGGATCTATGCAGGCTCAAGTCTGCAATTCATGAGCTCTTTTCACGCCCTAAGCTCTGATACCATGTTAGAAATAGGAAAGAATAATAGAAAATATACCTTTTTTTTTTATTTCTGTTAGCTAGACTAGCAAGAGCACAGTAGATCTAAAATAATACAGTTAGATCTGAACTATAAAAATATTTTTGAGTATGTAAGGCAGTTAGATCTGAACTATAAGAATATTTCTGAGTATGCAGAACAGTTAGATATGAACTATAAGAATATTTCTAAGTACGCAGAACAGTTAGATCTGAACTAAACAATATTTCTAAGTATTGCAAATCAATAGATCTAAACCTAAACAATATTTCTGAGTATGGCACACTAGTAGATCTGATCCTTTTAGATCTAGAACATTAAGCATTTCAAATAATAGATCTGAGCATAAATAAATCAAACTGAAGTGAACTGTAAATTACCTCTGAAGATTACCAGTGTAATGAAAAAAAGCTTGACACACATGTGAAATGTTAAGCCTCTGAAGTTATGCTCAGATAGAGTATTGGACTCATAGATCAACCACTAAGGGTTAGATCTATATAGAAGAGAATATAGGACAGTTATTGACACCATAGAAAAACCTCAAGGAAAGGACAACAAACCCTAAACTGAAATCTGGAAGTAACCCTTATCTCAGTCACATACACACAGCAAAAGAGGGAAAGCTTTGGAGGTTCCAGATCTTCTCAGAAAGAAGACGGCGGTCTACTGAAAGTGACTAGCAACCCAGCATGTTAGTTGTGGCCCTCATGGGTACCAGATCTGCATAAAGGAAGGGATGGCATCCTCTGGAAGAGGATCTGTCACACATAAGAGAGTTTGTTGCTTGAGGACTGGCAGAGTAAGGGTGGTCGGCAGCTTTAGATGCAGGACAGCAACGATGGAGGATGATTCTAGCAGCAGCAAGCAAAAACGGAAATGGAACAACCCTCAACTCAACAACCTTAATAACTTTCCAACACAAAAGGAAGCCTAACTATAACAGTCAAAAGAGGCCAGAACACTTAGAATGAAATCTCAGAGCAATCCGCCACATAGCATAGGAGAGTGAGTGAGTGAATAGAAAAGTGAGGGAAAGGGTTTCTATTTATAGTTTTAGGCTAGGGCTTAGGGTTATAAAAATATAATTAATATAATGACATATTAATTAATATAAATATTAATTTAATATGTCACATTTAAATATTAATTAATATTTCTATTTTAATCTTATTAAGCCCTAAAAACAAAAATACAAACCAAAACTCAGACCAAAGGGTGAAGAACAAACAAGGGGTTAGGAGAGGGCAAATGGGTTTTCTTAGTGGCAACACATGTCCATATGATTCTCAAGGTGACCAATTAACTTTATCATCACTACATAAGGGTTATATCACACAATATGGTCACGCCCATCTTCATAGTCTCTCCTAGGTCCTATGGACCATCCTAGGAGAGAGGAAGAGGATCACACACCAACACATCTTGGTATTACACCAAGATCTACCTGGTCAAAGACTGGGTTGCCCCAGAACACATCTAGGGTCTTACCCACCAAGGTACAAGACCAAGGATCAACCCATGCTTTAGACATGGGTACCCTAGAACACATCTAAGGGCCCTAGACATATCTAGAGACTTATATCAACCAAGGAGCACATCGAAGGATCAATCCAGGCTCAGGGCAAGGATTCCCTAGAACACATCCAGGGGCCCTAGAATACATCTAGAGTCTTTACTACTTGGTCCCAGACCAAGAACCCCAATCATCTACTGGGGGCCCTCACAAGGGCCTTTCTGGTTGGTCCCAGACCAAGAACCCCAATTATCTACTAGGGGCCTTCACAAGGGTCTTTCGCCATAGTTCTAACTGCTTGGTCCCAGACCAAGAACCCCAAGAGTGTACTGGGGGCCCTAGTCCACAGCTAGGGTCTTATGCCATCCTCCAGGAGAATGGGTCTTGCAGCTGCATTAAATTCAACAGTCACATCATCCGCGGCACTTTTGGACTATTTCTACACGCATGGGCATCCTCTTGACATGCCATGTTGAAGATCCAAGAACACTCCTTTATTTCACCACTTTTTCAACTATGTTTCACTTGATATGAGAGTCGATGCTATGAACATAAATATACATATAAATAAGTATAAATAGAAATAATCAATACTCAATAACTAAATATGTTATGAAGAGACACCTTCTTGATGAAAGATCATGTCTCTTATGAAAGGGAACCCCTGCATCAGTTTATATACCTCTTGTTATCCACCAGTTTGCACAAGCTGGATTTTCTGAAAGGCCGCCAAAGAATGAGCAATCAGTGTTCATATATTCAGAGTTCAGAGTTCAGCCGATCTTATGAAAGACCCATTTTTTTCCGCATTTCCACCATTTTAATAAATGTCCTAAGTATGAGATATTGTAAAAGGCTATTGGCCACCTAAGACCTAGGAGTGAGCACATACTTTGGAGTGTTTTTTTCTACTTATTAATTATTTTTTCCGCTTGCCTTAGTGAGCGATTAAACAATTTCTAAGTTTTTTCACTCAGAAGACTAACTCCAGAGCCGAAGTATGTATTGGCGATCAGGTCTTGGCATGGAAAATCCAATGTCTAGTGTCTAAATGTATATGAGCTCATACTAAGACATATTGATTGAGTCATGTGGAAATTACGACTAGGTTTGATAGGTTTTTTTTAAGTTTTTAGTGAATTAATTAAATTCCCACAAAAATGGAATTTATTAATTCTAAGTCAATAAATTGTAAAAATATGGAATCAAACATTGTCAGATGCCATATTTACAGTCGTTTTCCAGTCCAAAGTATCATGTAAACCCCTATTTCCCATATTTCACGATAAAAAAGTGATTATTATCACTAAAAAATCAAAATTACTCAAAATTTACGGAAAAGGGGTAATTAAATTAGTCTCCTAGATTTTAGGAGAACTGGGGAACATGTTTGAAACATGTTTTTCTCATGTCCCCAGTTGACTGGAAGCTTGGGTGAGTTCAACTGAGGTAAGGTCGACTTCAATGAAAATGACATGGACTTGGGGAAGATCTCAATGTGGGAACTCACCCCACATCCTAGTTGGTGCATTCCTAAAGCATGGGCACATTTCCCAATGGCCCACGCATTCCCTATCTACCCCTTCACTCCCCCTCACTCCCACTCTCACCTCACATCACTCACCTTCCACTCCACATCACTTCCATTTACCTTCCACCACTCCACACACACTACACTTATACCTAGCGCATCTACCCATTCACTAGTGCACCACTCCCTCATCATCCACGCATCTCCTAAACCCTAACCCTAACCCTAGCGCATATCTACCTAAGGATTATCATCCTATTTGCTATATAAGAGAGGCGACCCCTCCTTCCTCACTAGTTAGAATTCGTGGGAAGAAGTATTGTATTGTATCATTGTTATTTGAATAAGGAATAAAAGACTTTGGAGCTCTATGTGGTGTCTTGTGCAAATGTGTGGAGGATCTTCTCCCTTCATAATGCTTTGAGTATGGTAAACTTATCTTCTTTGCAGTTATTAATTGTTCATTTGATAAGGTATTAGTAACCTAATTTGTCTTGCTAATTCTTATTTCATCACATTTCAATCTATGAATCCATGTTGTTATTGTTTTAATTGCATGCTTTCAAGGTTTATGTGTAGGATATTTTAACGGTTTGCTTGCAAGGGTATCTTAAGTTTGCAGGGTCTCTACTTTGGAGGAGTGGAAGGTTCTAGCTTGAACCTCCAACTCCTTCAATTGCATCCAGTGGAAGGATTCCCCTCTTCAACACATCAGTTGGACTCCATCGCCCAAGTTCCCAGTTTCAAATTATCTCTTTCCCCTTCTCTCTCAAATTTCTATAAAAAAGTTATCGTTCTCTTTGGTTTGCTATTGCATGCAAGGATTTAGCTAATCTTAAAAGGATAAATCTGTTCTATATCAGTTGCATGCAGTCTCTAAAAGCTAGATCTGAAGTTTAAAAAAAAAAAATTCATCTCTTTGTCAAGTTCTAGCCCAAATTTGTCTCTAGTTAGCCTTTAATTTCCTAGTATTTTTGAGGCTAGTGGTAGGCAACTATTTACACAGTTTTTTAAAGTATAAATCTGCAAATCTTAGTTGCTTTCATTGCTGATTTTATATCATCCTAAAAGATCTTAAGGAGGTTAGCTATCTAGCTCTCACTCCTTCGTTATTTTTTCCTATTTTAGCATAATTTAATTTAGCATTTTTCACAAATTTTTGGGTTGACCAAAGACACTTTTAAAGTGTTTTTGCTCATCTTTTGCATTGGATTGTTTGTTGTTTTATCGTAGATATAACAGGTACAAAAGGAGCTTCTACTGAAATTTTGAAGTGTAGCCTCTTCCAAGACCCTCCCAGTGCTCCCGGGGGCTTTGTATTTCAGATTCTTTCTTGAAAAAAGTTTTGTAAACACTTGATCTCTCAATATAAAGATCAAGTGTCTCTAAAAAGAAAGTAGTTTAATTTTGTAATAAAGTTAGCAAGTCACAAAGCTTTTCTTTAGTTGTTTCCCCTGCCCCTCAGGGGAAACTGGTGTCTTTTGATAATTTCTGTTTTTCGGGGTTGTGTCCCGTTTCATTGGTTTTATTTAGATCTTCATGCATAAACAAGCTAAAATTAACTCATCTCATTCAATCAAAATTTTAAAATCAACTGCAAGTTCTAGGTTTGTTTATTACTAGTTTCCCTTTTGCAAAGTTATTGGAATAAACCCCAATTGTTCAAATCTCGTATGCAAGCCCGTTGTCACGCTCAAGTGCTTCGGTGACTTAGAAATGATTTGAACAGTGCATGCTAGTATAACTAGGACAATCTCTAAGTGGCATTATTCATCTAAGACCTCTACCTTGAGTGGAGTGTGTCAAGTCAAGGGGTAACTTGCCTCGTTGGACCTGCGGCACACCCGATCAATAAGTCTATAAGTGTTAGATTTCTAGGGTAATTTGAAAACAGTAGTCATTTTTAATTTTAAAGCAAAAGCACTTTAGATCTGGATCATGGGCAGCATATATCAAGATAGAACTCTGGCTTATGTTAGCAGCAGAAAGATATAGATCAGAAAAAGTCTGATATTGACCAATGTCCTATGAGTAGT